>APFE030817438.1:576-37331 GCA_000404065.3 Pinus taeda | reverse complement strand
CGTACAATCATGATTAATGAAGCATGATGAGATGCAACATAGTGATGATGGGTGCAGCACGGTGAGGTGCAGCGTGATGACAAAATGCAACACATCGATTGGTGAAGGAGTCACCTTGGAAAATCAGTTGAAGCAACATGTCTTCAACTGATCTCATGTATCATCTTCTTAGAGATGATCTATGCTCTTATCTAGATAAGTCAAAGTGTTGACTTCTGTTGTAAATGTATTATCTCTCTCTATCTCTCTCTCTCTGTGTGCTGAACTATTGAAGAACATATAGGAAGAATTGACCAAGGGTTTCCCCACATTGGGGTTTGTCCCTGGCTAGCGCCACATCTTGAGTCCTCTTCTCTTGGTTTGTTTTTTGCGATTTATGTTTATGTTCTATCTACAGTTTACTTTAATGCTGATGTTATTGTTAATCTGGAAAAGATATTGAGCTAACTGTAAAAATTGAAATAAATTGCTCTAAGCATAGAACATACCTAAATTAACATGGTATCAGTGCTGAGATGAAGACAATGCCCAAGCAAGAGTGAAAGAGCAATCACCGAAGACAGTTGGGAAAGGAAAAAAGGATCAATGGATTCCTCATCCCTCTTCAAATTCACCGAGGGTGAAGTCGAAGCAGAGAATATTATCAGAATGGTGCAACAGAAGTTTCTAATGGCCTACCTAAAGATCACTTCAATGGGAAGTCCAGATCTAAGGGTGGAAGGAAAGGTAGATCCTTGGTTGTAATAATTTCGGCCATTATGCGAAGGAGTGTCTGAGGTAGGGACACATCACTTGATGATGATAACAATCATTCTAGGGACATCTTCAATGGTCAGAGGAATGACAGGTAATGCAGGTCATCAAGGAAACAACCGACTCTTCAGAGAAAGCAAGGAACCCTCGGTATGAAGAATCAAATGTTGTTTCTGATAAGATAAAGAAGCGTTATCTTGTATAGGTCCTCTCTTTTAGATTCTTTGGGAATCTGGCTTATTGATAGTAGTGATTCAAGGCACCTCATCGGATAGAAGGGTGCTCTCTCGAATTTGGGAGAGACGGAAACAACTGTCGGATTATACTTGGAGTCGATGGCACCTATCCCAAAAAGGGTGTAGGGAATGTTACCCCTCAATTGAATGAGGGTAACTCTATTCATTTACAATAATTTCTTTTATGTACCTAATCACAAGAAGAACCTGGTGTCCATGTCGGAAATGGAAGTCAAAGGTTTCAGGGTGGCATTCATCGATGGAAAGGTACGTGTTAAAAAATAGAATTTTCAAAGATGCTTTTTCTCCTGGGTTCAGGGTTGGCAATTTGTATCAAGTTGCAGGATGGTCTATTGGGGATCATGTCAATTGACATATCACATCTATAACACCGAAGGTCTACCTATGGGGCCCTACCCGATGTGAGTTAGAAGGTGATAGGGATGCCTGAATTCAAGAAGAGCATGAAAGTGCATGTCTGAGATGTACCGAAGGAAAATCTTATAAGGGGAACATTCCCCTCATGCAACAGGGCCATAGGTTTGGAACAACCTGAGGAGTTTGAGATTCATGATCGGGAATCTCATGTATACAGGTGGAAGAAAGTCCTCTATGGCTTGAAGCAAAACACCCTGGGTGTAGTATGAGAGGATTGATAATTGTGTGATGAAGTTGAGATTCACTAGGAGTGAAACCAATCCAAACAATTACCTGAAGGTTGTGGATGATAGACCTCTCATACCGACACCTTATGAGGACGACCTATTTCTGACAAGTGCAGACCCTCTTATTTGCAGAAGTAAGAGGGTGCTGGATTCCGGATGTGGAATGATAAACTACAAGTCTGTGACTACCTCGAGGATCTTAACTTTCAGAAGTTATATGGTAGTGATGTCAGACCAGATTTGGGAAATGCCTCTGAGAGTTTATAAACTCATTCGCGTTGATGTTCTTGCAGTGAACTTCCGTCCGGACATATGTTTTGCAGTTAGCATGGTGAACTCATATTTGGTTGAGCCTCACTGGATTGGGGTGCCAAGAATCTTCTAAGATATCTTCGGGGCACAATCTCTCATGGATTGAGATACAACTGCCAGAAATATGAAACTGCATGATTATTCGAATGCTGACTGGGCAGGCAGTGTGGAGGATCACTAGAGCACTTCTCAGTGTTGGTTCTCTTTGGATTCTGCTTCAATATCATGGATGAGCAGGAAGCATAAGTCGATTTCTATAAGCACTGCCGAGACTGAAATCATAACTACGAGTATGATCTCGAGTGAAGCTGCATGGTTGCAGAAGCCCTTAAGTGATATTTTTGTACACATGATGAATACCACTGTGAATCTCTGTGACAACAAGAGGGGGGATTCGATTATTGAGGAATCTCATATTCGATGATTGCTCCAACATATAGACATCAGATACTGCCTTATGTGGGATATGATAAGTCGATGAGCAAGGAGGCTCCATCGCATTGAGACTGATGTACAGGTCGTAGACATTTTGTCAAAGCCCCGGGGAAAGGTCAAATCTGTGACTTTCTCGAACGACTTGGAGACATTAAAAGACCTTCTTATAAGGGTCCTGCATGTTGCATGCATTGAACTTTGGGAGCTTTGGGGGGGCTTGGGGTACTTACTAGAGCAACATACGACCACAGGGCGACTCACCCTCCCTTGGTGGTGCACTATGTACAGGATGATAGGTTCAACCTTCCCCTGTGATATCCCGTGGCGACTGTGGAACAAGATGATTAGTTCTTCTGTGGGCCGGGATGATTAGTTCTCCCATGGCAACTGTGGAACAAGATGATTAGTTCTCCTGTAGGCCAGGATGATTAGTTCTCCTGTGGCAACTGTGGAACAGGATGATTAGTTCTCACATGGAAACTGTGAAACAGGATGATTAGTTCTCCTGTGGGTTGGGATAATTAGTTCTCCCGTGGCGAATGTGGGGCAAGATGATTCGTTCTCCTGTGGACAAGATGATTAGTTCTCATGTCGAGGCATCCTACCCATGTAGTTTGGGACTCATGGGAAGTACCTCTCATCTAACCAAAGAGCAGGGAAATGGGGTTAGGGACCATAATAGTACTATCGATGGATGCATAGATGTATCTAGCATACTCCCTATGCTAGGATGACCTCCATTGATCTGGGATCAGTATGAGTGGTTTGAGACACTCTCTTGTGATATTGATCTGGGATCAATAAAGCTGACTTTAGGCCAGTAAGAGTGATGTGACACACTCTCTTCAGATGAAACTGACTTCAGGTCAGTAGAGAATGGTATGAGACATTCTCGACCAATTCTTCTTCTTCATGGTTCAGCAAAGCAGAGCTCAACAGAGCATAGCAGTGCAGGGCACTGATGGCAGAGATAGTACAGTCGGACATATGGATCAGTGGATGGAGTTCTCCCTAGTTGAGAGGGAGTGTTAAAATTGGCAACTAGGGCCAAACTCCATGTGGGTTATCTTATTAATGGAAGCTGATATTTTTCTTGGATCCCTCTCATCGAGAGGTGTAGGATTGATCTAAATATCATCCGACTCCGATAAGTATTCATGGAGATATGAATTTATTTTTGTTATGGGACAATTCTTCAAGGTCGGCCAACAACCAAATAAATCCCACTTGTGCTCAATGTTTTAGTATAAATAGAGGAGGCCTTCAAGTCATTTCAACACACTTGGGATCTCTTCCTCTCTACTTGTCTTTAGGTTTTAGTAGGAGGAGATATCCTAAGGGATAACATTGTCCTAATCCAGAGGGCAAAAGCCGGAATTGCTGAGAACTGCCGGGAATTGCCAAGAAAGATGACACAGAGGGCAGAAGCCGGAACTGTCGGGAACAACCGAAATTGCTGGGCGTTGTTGGAATTGTCAGAACTGCTGGGAAAACTGGTGCAGAGGGAAGAAGACAGAACTGTCGGGAATAGCCGAAACTAGCAGGAACTGTCGAGACTTGGAACAGATGGGAAAGCTGACGTAGAGGGCAGAATCCGGAACTGCCGGAACAACTGGGAAAGCTGACGCAGAGGGCAGAAGCTAGAATAGCCGGGAAAGCTGACATAGAGGGCAGAAGCTAGAATTGCTGAGAAAGCTGACGCAAAGGGCAGAAGCCGAAACAACTGGAACTACCGAGAACTGCCAAGAACTACCGGAACTGTCGGGAACAACTGGAACAGCCAGAGCATCTATCTCTGAAGGAGAGCAACATGCAAGGGACAACTAACTAACATTGGGACAGTTGTATGGTACTTAGCAGCAAATACACTAAGCATGAATGTTACAACTAGCATGCAAGGGACAGCTAGCATGCAACAACAAGCATGCTAAGGACAACAAGCATGCTAGGGCCAACAAGAAAGCAAGGGACAACAAGCAAGCAAGGTGCAGCCAACACATAGGTCAATATGGCAACATGGTGCAAAAATGGCACATAATGCAGTACAGTCATGGGTATAGTCATGATTAATGAATCGTGATGAGATGCAACATAGTGATGATGGGTGCAGCATGGTGCAACACGGTGAGGTGCAACATGATGACGAAATGCAGCACAACGATAGGTGAAGGAGTCACCTTGGAGAATCAGTTGAAGCAACATGTCTTCAATTGATCTCATGTATCATCTTCTTAGAGATGATCTATGCTCTTATCTAGATAAGTCAAAGTGTTGACTTCTGTTGTAAACGTACTATCTCTCTCTCTCTACTGAACTTTGAAGAACATATAAGAAGAATTGATCAAGGGTTTCCCCACATTGGGGTTTGTCCTTGGCTAGCACCACATCTTGTGTCCTCTTGTCTTGGCTTGTCTTCTGCGATTTATGTTATGTTCTATCTGCAGTTTAATGCTGATGTGATTACTAATCTGGAAAAGATATTGAGCTAACTGTGAAAATTGAAATAAATTGCTCTAAGCATAGAACATACCTAAAATTAACATCTTTCAAATCACTGAAGGACGTGTCATGAAGATAAGTTCTTGGAAATGAGTGCAACATGCTGAACTTGCGCTTACATATGGAGGAGAGAGGGCGTGGCCTTGAATGATATTGACATCAAGGTTCTCCTCATACTCTTTTTCTTCAAATTATTTCTTGATTCTTGATGGAAGAACAAGGAGATTCTTTGTCATTTCTCTCCACCTCAAAGTATTCATATTCTTTACCTTTATGGGTAAACATATATTTTTTGATATCCACCGTGATTTTGTCATCTTCAATAAGATGGGACTCTTCACTATTGCTTTCCTCTTGAGAAGACACACCAGGTTTTGTCATAATATCTTCATCTAGAAGGCATCGTGCAATGTATATCTTATTTATTTTTCGGAAAAGAGGAATCCAACTTTCTGAATCATAGTCGCACTTTGCACAAAATGCTTTCAGAAATTTTGTGAAGGATGCAAACATGCCTTTTCCAATGGTTTCATACCACATAAATGCAAATGCTTACAAATTACAGGAGAAATACTTCAGCATGATGTCCTCATGTAGGAAGGCATTCTTTTTCTTACGGAACGTAATGAATACAACAAGGTGTTCTACCAGTGAATCCCTATATCCACGAAAAGTGGGTAAGTCACGTGACCTAAATATATAATCATGTGAAAAAACCCTTATACCTGAAAAGTCAATTGGTTTATAATATACTGCTAATAATGTAGGGAGCTCCATATTTTCTTTATTCATATAATCTTGAAATAATGCTAAAATAAAAATACAAGATGAATAATATCCATGGAAATACCACAATGGAGTTGCCAATGCATACCTTCCTTACCTTGTCTTGGAAAGTAGCTATTTGTGATATACTTCTTTGTTGTGTTATGTTCAAGTGGAATCACCAGGTGGGATTTTTTGCAAAAAAAAAAAAAAAAAACTTACCAAGATATGTCATTGACAAACTAGGCCAAATGACCTTGTTCCCTAGCAATGACACCAAAAAATGTTACCGTCTGGTTTAGTGGTCTTGGCAAGTGTAATGTCCTCTAATTAAATTGCCCAAGGGGGGACGCAGTAGTGTATTTAACCCTATAGACTATAGTCATTGTAAAGGGGGAACCTGTTATTTGATGTTTTATGGGTAATATTGAATAATTTGGGGCAGATGGAGGGAAACTTGCAATAAAAGCCAAATTTGGGGCAAATGGAGGGAAACTTGTTAGCCACCCAAATTAAAATTAGGAGGGAAGACCCCAAATCCAATTTATAAAAAGGAGAGAGGAGATTCATTTTGATCATCATGGATTGTGAAACTTTTTTATTTTTGGGTTGAGGTTCTTAGAGGGTTTTAAGGCCACTTTTCTCTAGTTGGTTTTGGTGGTGAAATATCCCAACATAGCCAATGCACTTTTCTCTCTCACTACAAGGCCAAACGCTGTTTAGCATATTTGTTTGAGGCAACAAGGATTTTTGAGGCTCATCTGTGGCAACAAATCATCTCGAAAGGATCCCTTTATGGTAGCTGACTATTTCTAGGGCCTTGTCTGTAGTAGAAGACCATTTATGAGGCCTTGAATGGACAGTGGATCCTTCTTGAGGCCTGGATTGTGGCAGTGGGGTATCTTTAAGTTACTATTGTGTCAACAAATTGTTTGTATAGCTATGATCATGGCAACGAATAATATTTGGGCACCTCTGAGGCATGGTTGTGGCAACGATCTGTTTCTAGCAAGATTATGTTTAGTTGATTGTGTGTAATGTTCCTGAGTAGGAATATGAGTGATATTTTAAACAAATAAACAGTGCAACAATATAAAATTAAAAACATGCATTATACATCCATAAAACACTGTAAATCTAGAACTACTGAGCCATATATTATAAAATCTTAGAGCATAGGTACAATATAAATGAGATGGTGCACCTAGGCTTGTCTCAAGGACAAGTTGGACCAAACCTGTTAAATTATGGTATGTTCTATGCTTAGAGTAGTTTACTTCTTTTCTTATTATTATCCACAAATTAGCAATCACATGTACATTAAGTAAAGTGCAGATAGAACATTAAAAGATCGACAGAAAAACAAGCCAAGACAAGAGACACAAGACGTGGCGGCTAGCCAGGGACAAAACCCAATATGGGGAAACCCTTTGATCAAATCTTCTTTTATTTTCAATAATTTAGCAGAGAGAAATAGTACATAAATCTGATTTACATCAGTAGCAGCAAACCCTAGATCAACCCTCAACTAGGGCAGACAATATCTTGCAAACCAATCGTCGGATTGGCTTGATTCCTTCACCAAAAATTGCGGCCTTCTAAGGAGAGTCAATTCCACCTACAACGCAGTTCTGAGAGAGAGTTTGATGGTCAACGCTTGTCAAACTTCCGATCTGCAATTGCAGCCCTAAATCCGCGTCCTTCCTTCCACACATGTGAGAGAAGAGTCTCTTTTTGCGCAGTAGGAGAAGAGCCTCTTTTCTGTGCAGGAGAGAGAGAGAGAGAGTTGTGATGAGATGTGTGTCCAAATGAGGAAAAGACCTCCTATATTTACACAGAAATGTTGATGATTGAATAGATGCGACTGTTGGGCTTCTGAGCCTACATGAGTTGCTGGTCGGCTTGATAATTATTCCATAATCAAAATAAAGTCATATCTCCATAAATACTTATCGGAATCGGACCACTCCGACCACTGGTCCCAGACTAGTATCATCCTCCACTGACTCAAAGCCAATCTCAAAGTGTGCACCACTGGTCCCAAACCAGTCCTCAACCGCCCCGAAGTCAGTGTCATAGTGGTTACAACTCCTACCACTGGTCCCAGACCAGTATCATTGATCCCAGATCAATGAAGCTCATCCTAGCATAGGGAGTATGGTAGATATAGCGATGCGTCCATCGGTATTACTATGGTCCCTATCATCATTTCCCTGCTCATTTATCAGATGAGAGGTACTTCCCATGAGTCCTAGATTGCATGGGTAGGATGCTTCGACAGGAGAACTAATCAATCCTGTCCACAGGAGAGAGAATCATCTTGTCCCACAAGAGGACGAATCATCTTGTCCCACAAGAGAGCGAATCATCTTGTCCACAAGAGAGTGAATCATCTTGTCCACAGGAGAGTGAATCATCCTTTCCACAATCGCCATGGAGAACACATCATCCAGGCCTCACAGGAGAACTAATCATCCTACTACACAATCGTCATGGAGAACATATCATCCAAACCTCACAGGAGAACTAATCATCCTGCTACATAGTCGTCATGGAGAACACATCATCCACACCTCATAGGAGAACTAATCATCCTGCTACATAGTCGCCATGGGTGTCATAGGGAAAGTTTTGATTCTTTTACCCTATACAAATGCACCACCAAGGGATGGTGAGTCACCCTGTGGTCATATGTCGCTCCAAGAAGTACCTCGCACCCCCCCTTCAGAGCTCCCAGAGCTCAATACATCATACAAGACCCTCATCAGAGGGTCTTTAAACGACACCAAGTCGTTCTCGGAAAGTCAAGAATTTGACCTTCTGTAGGGGCTTTGTCAGAATGTCGGTGACCTGTTCATTTGTACTGATATGTTGGAGCCTTATTGCTCCTCGCTGCATCATATCTCGAATATAGTGATACCTGATATCGATATGCTTGGAGCAATCATGAAATACGAGATTCTCTAACAAATGAATCCCACTCTGGTTGTCACATAGGATCATGGTGGTATCCAATGTAAATCCAAATAGCTCTAGCAGCAATATACTCTGCCTCAACGGTGCTCAAAGCTACTGACTTCTGCTTCCTGCTCATCCAAGACATCGAAGTAGATCCCAAGGAGAAACAACACTCAGAAGTGCTCTTACGATCCACCACATTGCTTGCCCAATCAGCATCAGTGTATCAAAGTAGTCTTACATCTCCAACAATGTATCTTAACCCATAAGTAATTGTGTCACGAAGATATCTCAACAGATTCTTGGCACCGATCCAATGTATGTGGTGAGGTTCAACCATATGTTGACTCAACGTGTTGATTCCGAAGCATATATCAGGATGGGAGCTCACTAGGAACATTAATGCTTTGACAAGTTGACGATACTCTATGGCATTTCGTAAAACAGGTCCAACAGTACTAGTGCTTAACTTCTTAAAGTCAAGCTCCATCGGGGTAGTAACAAGCTTGCAGTCCACCATACCGAATCTTTCCAATATCTTCACCACATATTTTCCTTGAAATAGGAAAATTTTCCTTGGCTTCTGCCAGACTTCAAGTCCTAGGAAATAGTGCATCAGTCCTAGGTCCTTTATTTCAAATTCAGAAGCCAACTCCCTCTTACATTTGTGAATGAGAGAAACTGCACCTGTTAGAAAGAGGTCATCCACATACAACACCAGTATGAGAGGTTTGTCATCTTCAACCTTAAAGTAAAGGTTAGGATCGGCTTCACTCCTAGTGAATCCTAGCTTCAAGTAGCAATCGATCCTCTCATACCATGCTTGGGGTGATTGCTTCAACCCATAGAGAGTCTTCTTCAACCTGCATACATGAGATTTTCGATCATAAATCTCAAATCCTTTGGGTTGCTCCACGTAGACCTCTTCTTTGATCGAACCATGCAAGAAAGCGGTCTTGACATCCATCTGATGTAGGTTCCATCCTTGTAAAGTCACAAGGGCTATGATCAAGCGGATGGTGGTATATATGGCAACAGGTGCAAATATCTTGTCATAGTCTATACCTTCCTTCTGGGAGAAACCACGAACGACAAAACAAGGCTTATACTTTTCCGTACTTCCATTTGCTACATGCTTTATCTTGTAAAGCCATTTAGAAGTGACAACTGTCTTGTCCTGGGGTCTGGGAACTACTTCCTAGACATCATTCTTCATAATAGACTCATATTCTTTGGTCATAGCATCCTTCCATACTTGATGCTTGACGGCATCTGAGAATGATGAAGTCTCATTTTGTATGACCGTGCTCATGACGGTCAGGTATACTTGATACCTGTTAGGTTTCTTACTTTCACGATAGGTTCCTCAGGGTGCAATGTGTCCTTTAGCATCATCGAGTAGTCCCCTAAGCCAAGAGGGCCTCTTCCTAGAAGAGGAAGGCACAGGTGGATCAATAGGATCCATGGGTTCATCCACATCGGGCATTATTACATCATCTTTTTCTTTTGGTTCCCTGGTGTCAGGTTCTTGAGAGCTCCTTTAAGTAGGAAGATTGTTCACCTTGCTAAGAGCCATATCTTCGTCAAAGGTGACATCATGACTAATCACAACTTCCGTTTGACCGGCTACATAGATTCTATAGCCCTTAGTATTTTCACCATAGCCCACGAAGATTCCTTTCTTTCCAAATGCACCTAATTCATTCCTTTTCTCTTTCGACACATGAAAATATACGGGACTTCCAAAAATTCTAAAATGAGATACGTCAGGTTTCTTATGGTGAACATTTCTTCAAGAGTCTTGGAACCTAATGCTTGATGAGGGCATCGGTTTTGTACATATACGACGGTGCTTGCAGCTTTGGCCCATAGAAACTTTGGAAGTCTTTGATCATGGAGCTTGGCACGGACAACTTCCACAATCGTACGGTTCTTCCTTTCCACCACACCATTCTGTTCAGGAGTATATGGTGTAGTAGTCTCCCTCTTAATGTCAGCTTCTTTACGAAAGTCATGAAACTCGTTAGATTCATATTCAGTTCCATTATCAGTCCTTAAGATCTTGGTCTTCTTTTCGATTTGATTCTCGATCAAGGCTTGAGATGTGTCACAAGACATGACACCTAGTGAACTTCCTCTGACCTGATATAATGAATCAACTCGAAACCCAAGAGTGAAGGCATCTTTAACATTGTTTTTCCATGCACGTACCTGGCCATCACTAAAGGTCACCCTGTAGCCTTTGTCTTCCATTTCCAAGATGGACACCAAGTTCTTTTTGAGGTCAGGTACATATAAAACATCCTGTAAGTGGATCGTATTACCTTGATTCAATTTAAGAGAGACATTACCTAAACCTTTCACGGGATATTTCATATTATCTCCAAGGACAATTTCCAGGTTAGTTTCTTTCTCTATTAGATTATGGAGAACTTCTTTGTAGCCAGTGAAGTGCCTTGAGGCACCACTATCAATAAGCCAAATTCCTAGTGAGTCTAAAGGAGCAAAGGTAGATAGAGCAGCTAGTAGATAGTATTCATCCTGCTTACTGTCAATAGTGTTAGATTCATACCTGGAATTTCTAGCCTTCTTGAATGATTGTCCTCTTCCTTGATTTTCAACACTCCTTTTCCCTCTGCAATTAGTTTTTCCATGAGAGGGTCCCAGTTTGAGTCCCTTCTACCAGGGCATTCCCTTGCATAGTGACTAGCTTTATCGCAAATGTAACATCATCCTTTTCTTCCACCCTTAGGTCCAACCTTTCTTTTTTATTTAGTCCAGGAATTATTTCTTTTCTTAGCATGAGAAGAAAAGGCAGTAGGAAAACCTTTAGGCATGGGCATTTCTTGCTCTTCTATCCTTGTTTCTTCCTGAATACATCTTGCCATTAATTCTTCGAAACCAGGAATTTCATTATTGTTGAGAAGAGTAGACCTGAACATGTACCATTCGGATGGTAATCCTCCAAGAGTCATGAGTGCCATTTCCTTATCAGTAATAATCTCCCCAATAGATAGGAGATCGTTCCTGATCGCGGTGATTCTTAAGAAGTATGCTTGCATACTCTCATCTTTGTCCTTCTTAATTTCCTTCAGCTTATTTCTAAGAAACAAGACTTGATTTGCATCATTAACTTTAAATAAACTCACCAGTCTATCATAGATTTCCTTGGAGGTATTCAGGTCGGAGATGTAGGCCACCAAGCGCTTGTCGATAGAGTCCCGAATGATCTTCTTTGTTTTGACTTCGCCGATTTTCCATTTGTTTTGGCAGCAGCAGGTGCATTTCATAGAGGCTCAACAATATTGCCTCTCACATGGTCCAACACTCCTTGATCTTCTAAGATTAGATCGAGATACATCTTCCATCCGTGATAGTCAGCTTTCTCACGGAGCCTAACTTCGACGGGGAAGAGTGTTATGGGCCCCATAGTTCTTTTAGGATAGCCTTGCCAATATTCTCTTTGGTGATTTCTCTTTCTCTTGCTCAGGGTTTGTCATCACCTCAGCTCTGATACCATGTTAAATTATGGTATGTTCTACGCTTAGAGTAGTTTACTTCTTTTCTTATTATTATCCATAGAATAGAAATCACATTTACATTAAGTAAAGTGCAGATAGAACATTAAACGATCGACAGAAAAACAAGCCAAGTCAAGAGACACAAGATGTGGCGGCTAGCCAGGGACAAACCCCAATATGGGGAAACCCTTTAATCAAATATTCTTTTATCTTCAATAATTCAGCAGAGAGAAATAGTACATAAATCTAATTTACAACAAACCCTAGATCAGCCCTCAACTAGGGCAGACAATATCTTGCAAACCGACCGTCGGATCGGCTTGTTTCCTTCACCAAAAAATGTGGCCTTCTAAGGAGAGTTAATTCCACCTACAACGTAGTTTTGAGAGAGAGTCTGATGGTCAACTCTAGTCAAACTTCCGATCTACAGTTGCAGCCCTAAATCTGCGTCTTTCCTTCCACACGTGTGAGAGAAGAGTCTTTTTCTATGCAATAGGAGAAGAGCCTCTCTTCTACGTAGGAGAGAGAGAGAGAGATGTGATGAGATGTGTGTCCAAATGAGGAAAAGACATCTTGTATTTATATACAAATGTTGATGATTGAATAGATGTGACTGTTGGGTTTCTGAGCTTACATGAGTCGCTGGTCGGCTTGATAATTATTCCATAATCAAAATAAATTCATATCTCCATAAATACTTATCGGAATCGGATGATCTTTAGATCAATCCTACACCTCTCAATGAGAGGAATCTAATAAAAATATTATCAGCCATGAATAAGATGACCCATATGGAGTTTGTCCTTAGTTTCCAATTTTAACAAAACCCAAGTGATGGAATAGCTGAGTTGAAGGCTTACTAGTTGTTGCACCACTCTGCATTGCAATGTCCCAGTAAAACTATTGTCCTGCTGAACTTCGACCCGCTAGAATGTGCCCAAAACCTGCCTAGAAGATTATATCCTTTTAGCCTTAGACTCTTTGGACAAAACCTAGAAAAACCCAGAAAGGAATTTTTCTGGTTTTGACTTTGAATTTACGGCCTCGTAGGAGCCTCTCCCTAGCTGTTGCTGCCAAATTCGACTTGCAGAAAACAGCCTGCAAATCCCTCTAAAAACACCCTTAGAACGCTGGGTTCACCTGTACTGACTGACTCGCTCCTCGGATGACCCTTGGCCCGGATGACTGCTCTCCCAAGCACCACGAGTTTGCTGTCGAGGCCTCTGTGCAATCCCTTTTCCCAGAAATTCATACTGTTGTAACCCCTGATTGGCTAGCTGCAAAACTCAGCGAAATTGTCCTCACCCAACAACCTTTCCAACTCCCAAACTCCCAACAAGCTATGGACCCCCTTGCTGTCTCAATCCCCTCCCACGTGTTTTTGGTTGCCCAGAAAATACGCAGTCTCCTCCTTTGTTTGGCTAGATGAAATGTATGTCAATGCTGGAACCCCTGAAATCTCTATGGAACAAGCTCCCTAGGGCGGGCACAGATATTCCCCCAAAGTAGAGGTTGGATCTCCTTTGCAGAAGATTCGTGGCTAAACAACTGATAGAGTCACTAAACAACAAAGCGTACAAAGGGAAGTTTGTTTGTAAAATGATCAAGATGAAAACAAAATGAGAGCTGATCTCTCTTTATAACTTCTTGGGCCTTCTTAGCCTCATGTGGCCCCCTCCATCCATCCATTCGATTTTCCCTCCAAGCATATCGAATGGCTAATTCAAACTCCTATGTGGGTGGCCCCCACATTCCACTAGTAGCTAAATAAAGTCGATTTGGCCCCTAAGTCGCTAAGTCGAAAGTGTGGGGCCCTCTTCCTTAGTAAAAAAATGTGCAGAATTATGTAGTAGCACCCTATTACTAATGTGTTTGAGAAGAGACATGATAGTCCTCGCCTCCCAAATGCTGCTTTCCCTCAAGCAACCTCAAAGTTGGGTGCTCCAAAATATGCTCACCCTCACATGTGGCATCCTCATTGGCAAGTTCTTCCAAGCACCAAACATCGCTTGCCCTCAAGCAATGCTTGAACAAACACCCTCTCTGATTGTGGACCCCCACTATCACTGCAAACTTCACCAGGGTCCCAAATGTGCCATTGGATCGTCCTTGATCGTTGTACTATCCTATAGTGAAGGAGTCCCTCGATACTAGGATCCCAAGCCAACCTGATCGACGTGAAGCCCCCCTTGCTCCACTCACTATCTTGCCAAATATGGGCATTAGAAACCTTGTGTCTATCACCAATAAGTAGAGCATCCTGACGATGTAAAACTCTACCCTGAAGCTGTTCTACCGAATAGTCCACCCCATGCACTCGTCATCATTCATTCATTTTGCTAGAGCGGGGTTGCTAAGCAAAGTTGAATCAGTGATGAGCAACGAGGGGCAGTGAGTACGAGGCAGACCAGTAGGGACAATACTGGGAGACCAACATAGAAGTAGAGAGAGCGAGAGAAGTAGTCAGTCCAAACTATGCAGAGGCCAGTAGAGGCAGCACAGAGCCCAAAGAGATTGTGTCATCCACGCAGAGGGTAGAGGGAGTGACGTAGAGGCTCCTAGAGGCTACGCAGTGCCTCAGAGGGCTGATGCAGAGGGTCCTGGGGCTGACGCAAGTCAGCAGGAGGCTGACGCAGAGGCTAGAAGGGCTAGTGCTGAGCTTCAGTTGTGCAAGAGAGGGTTTCGTGGGACAGGTTTTCTGAATACCTGTTTCTAGATAAAGCGGTATTGTTGTAGTATATTTTTCTCTGTCAAGTGAGCCGGATTAGGCACCCTATTGTACTCAGATAGACTGCATAATAATATAACCCTTAGAATAGCTGCACCGTTTTTCCCGCATTGGGTTTTTCCGGGGACATTTTCCAAAAGTAATAGTGTCACTTGTGTGCTTTTTTTTCTTTCAATTGATGATCTGTAGATGTTGTGACTGTATTGTGTTTATTGCGATATTTAAATGTATTAAATAACTTGATAAAATTTAAACAAGTAGAAGAAATAAAGTTTAAACCAACAGAATATAGATTAATTTTCTAACAGATAGACAGTAAATTCAACACGAGGTTAGGCCCAACCTGTGAAAGCGACCCAATAGTGTCAGCGCCTATCCCTCCATGGTTGGCCCCAATCTTGAGCAACAATCTACCTCGCCCTATGGTGAGGGTTCGATGATTCCCCATGTGTCTGCCTATGAATGAATCAATTCGCATGTTATCCTGCCCATGCTCACTGAGAAGTGGAGTATCCCACCAATCCACTGGATCCCTGGATCCCATAACCATACTAGAGGTCCACAACACCCAACCCTATCTACTTGTCGCTGTGATATGCTGCTAGCTATTGGGACTCCTCCGTGCCCCGTCTTTGACTCCTGTAGATATCCAATAAGTAGGCATTGAGCATCAAGAACCCGTGTTGCCAATAACCAATTGATCCACGCCTACAAAATCACACAACAAGATCTACTATCCCAACTCCTAATGATGTGCCCTAGTCCTGCTGGAAGCCTAGCTATCATCCGCCAACAAGGGCTACCATCCCTCACACCTCATGCTCACTTAATGTCTCAAGTTGTCGAGCTACAAAAGCACCATACAACTCCCTCTTTGTCACCTCCCAAAGTATGAGCCTAAGGGTGGAACATATGCTACCTCGACAATCAACCATACTATCCCTAAGCTTGTATCTGTC
This sequence comes from Pinus taeda, assembly GCA_000404065.3. Taxonomy (NCBI): domain Eukaryota; kingdom Viridiplantae; phylum Streptophyta; class Pinopsida; order Pinales; family Pinaceae; genus Pinus; species Pinus taeda. The sequence continues at coordinate 21,500 of APFE030817438.1, read as the reverse complement.
AACTTGTGCACCTACCAAGTGTCTCAACTTGAGAGTCTCCTCCCAACCCATGACACGCGGTGTCTCATCCAACTGCCTAGGGTGATCCTCCCATGCCCTGTTGCTTGAATGGAGAGTGTCAAGGGGCAACAACCAAACACTATGTGACTGTAAGCAACACTGGAGGAGGATGGGTGGGTATGTCTCGAAGGGTATGATCAAGAGTCTGCCAGAATGCTCAAGAGTAATCCTACGGACATCCATGTCTCTTCCTTGGATCTATTGACAACCCCCTCGAGGCCCTATCTCTGCTAAATATGGTGTAACTAGATGCTCAACCATGTCCTCATCGATCCTAGGTGAGATGCATCCAATGGTACACCCACTGCCCCTGTCCATAAGTCTCCTTGGAGGTAACACTCCAAGCGCCCACTGCATTGCATCATCTTCCACTACATACCACCCAGTATCACCGCACTCATCAATATGCTACTGTATACCGCAACCTATCTTTGTACACCATGGAATACCCCCGACTACAGCCATACCATCCTATATCATCCTATGTCACTGCACCTGTCACTCCTTGCACGTCCTCAATGCGATGCGAGTCACTCCTCGTACCCCACAGTGTCAACCGACATGTTGTGGTATACCACCATGTATCTCCATGCTCCTTTGCAGGCCACTGCTCCTCGCTACATAGCCCTAAACACCACTGGGTGCTATGGCCTAGAATTGGGTCTGTATGCATCAGGCCACATCCCTCTATATAAAACTGGATGCTACGACCTGACTCTGTGCAGTCTTGTGTACCACTGCCTACTATCATCCCACCCTGTAACATATGGTATCTCGCATGTGCCAAAGTGTTCGCCACTCTGATAGCGACCCCACCATGACACGTGTCATGTCCCCTCGTCCATCTTGGTAGACCTGAGCACCCTAACTCCACTCCTGCTAAGGGGGATATCTCTGTTGTGCCAATCCTCTATGACCCTTGAGTCCTAAACCTCAATGGGAGAACATCGTCTCCATACAATATCTGGTCTGGTGGCATACCCATGCCACCTCCTCCAACCAGCTCCTGCCAAAGAATGCTAATCATCTTGCACCCCCATGCGCAACCAACATGCCAAAACAACCAATGGATTCTGCTCACAAACCACCTAGCCACTAGCATCAACTGGAACTCCCCTAAGGAATGCATGCGCTTAGGCATGGTGTTGACTACCCAATCAATGCCATAGCCTTCCCGCATGTTTGATATCGGATAGGAAGCCTTGCCTGGATCCCAATGCCAACCTGAGCCTCTAACACCCTCAATGTCTGAGAGCTCCCACTAAGCTTTACTCCGGACTACGACCATCTCCATGAGACTAGCACACTCCACTGGGTACCAACTCAGAATCTCTCGCTATCCAGCCCTAAGAAAGGGATTGAATGCACATAGAACAAGCCCTCCATCCTACGAGTGTTGCACCCTGCACAACTCATGTCGCCTCAACTCACCATCCTGGTCAACACATAAAATTTGTTGGGGAGTCTCTGCATCTCTTTCTCCATGATGCAAAGGTAGTCTAGCATGTTGCAAGCCCCATCTATATAAGCCTAGAGAGAGAGACTATCTGGAAGTACTGCAACTCTATTGACGGTCTGTGCATCTAACAACTCTAAGTCAGTGGTGGGCCCGAAAGAATATTGGTTGTCCTCCTACACCATGGGCTCAACATGAGTCATGAACTAACCCTCCATGACTAGTTTACACCCCTCTATGTGTTCTCCATGTTGTTGTAGGTGGTTATCATCTTGTAACTCTATCATAGATCTCAGTGCCTTTGTACCTATCAACCCCTCATCAAGGGTGGTGATGTCTCTCAACACCTCATCATCCTGTCGTGCGTTGCTATCACCTAAAAAATCGGTCACGACCCTGGATATCTCAACAACGGATGTCACCTTCTCAATGGTGGACGTGTTTGTGTCTCCTGGCACCTCATCAATGGATGGTCCTATGGGTCTATGCTCTACTTTCTCCCCCAAGGTGTCAACTGGTGCTATCAAATAGGCCTCCAACAATGGTGACTCTTGTGCCACACTGGGTATACCAATGTGATCCTCACACTCCTACGTGCCCTTTGCCTCATGTTCAATCTCCTCCTCAAGCCCCTGATGTTTAAAACCATGTCTCCACCGGAAAAATCATCTCCTTGACTCATCCTCTAACTGTCTTTGGCCTGCCTGCTCCTTTTCAGCTGATCTGTTGCCCTGATTCTATCGGCTTTCCCCACATAGTGTAGATGGTTGTACTCCCACGACTTGTGCACCTCTAGTGTCTATGTTGTAAGGACAAGGATGGATTTGGTCTGACACCTTCCTCAACTGAGCCAACCTCTCATCGCTCCAATGGATTCCACCCCAGAATCCCTGCACACTGAATCTCCCTTGAGCCATGGGTAGTGTACAGAGTAACTCGTCATTGTGCATACATGCCCAATTCTCCCATGATCTTATTGGTTACCCACAACTGGGCCAAGATCATGCTCTGATACCACTGTAATGTTCCTATGTAGGAATATGAGTGATATTTTAAACAAATAAATAGTGCAACAACATAAAATTAAAAACATAGATTATACATCAATAAAACACTGTAAATCTGGCACTGCTAAGCCATATATTATAAAATCTGAGAGCATAGGTACAATTAGTGTTTTTAAAGCTGGCTGGTTCGGAACCGACTCGGCCAATTTGGTCCGAGCCGGTAAAAAAATTGCGACTCGGCCGTCGAACTGGTTCGATCGGCTGAGTTAAGACTAACCCAGCCGAGTTCGTATCAACTCGGCCGGGTCACTTCATGCGGCCAGTAAACCCCAAAAACACAATTTCTTTATTTTTTATGTTTTTTCTGAGTGTGGGGGACTCCAAATGGTTTTATTAATTGGTTTTTTGGTCTTTGGGGTCCATTCCCCTCTCCTAGTATTGATATGCTATTCAAATTTCATGGTAATGTTAAATTATTAAAGTAAAAGTGACATTCTCCTTAATATTCATTTTCATCCTCTTACTTAAATTTTTAACATTACCATGAAATGACTCAGGATATTTGAGAGTGGTTCCGGCCTCATTGGATTTCATATGGAGATCAAAATCTAGCAGACTTATCAGTTTTTCAGGATTTCAGGATTAGGGGATTGCAATGTTTCCATTGAATTTTGTCATGTATTAGGGTATGGAACTCGTATTTAATCAAGAGCAACAGTCCCTCTATGTACCTTAATGTTAGTGACATTGGTTGTCGAACTCCTCCGAGATTTGCTCCCAAACCGGGAGCTTTTGAAAATGTCGCTCCCGCTCCTGTTTTCGCTCTCGCTCCCGACTTTTGCTCTCACTCCCAAGTAACACTGAGCCAGATGATGTTGGCAACACTAGCAGTAGCCGGTAGTACTGGTCACAGACTTTTGTTGTAGAGGCCATTTATAGCCTCCTTGGTTATGTGTTTTTGTTTTGATCTCTATATCATCATCGTGTATGTATGGGACAGTGCACTGGGTGCCATTTTGATATAATGGATATATTCATGAGCCTACTTTGATCATATGTTGTCTTCTATCTATATTCTAATGCTGTGTGTTTGGAAACATGTGTAATATCCCTAACCTGGAATATTCCTCAAACCCCAACAAAAACTCCAATCAATTACGTGCAAATGATATAATCACCCAGAAGTGACAAAATAACAGTGGAACAACATATAATAATGTAAATCGGAAATATAAGCAGATACACAAGAAATGCAGCGAGAAAAGCTAAGCCATTTTATTAAACTGAGCAACAAAATGAGTACAAGAGGTGATCAAACAAGTGGCACCTCGACTTGCACAAGGCAAGTGAAGAGATACTCTCAGAATAACAGGGAATGGCCTCTCTGCGTGGATGCTGCTAGAGAATTGCCATGCTGCTGCTGCTACTAGAAAACAAATAATGATTTGGGGCTGCTCCCTTCCTTGGAAAATGCCAAAACTCTGGAATCAGGCTCTACTCCAAAAACCCAGAAAAAACCAGAAAGCTTTCCTGGAATAGCCGACCCCCGAAAATCACCCCCTTGGGGTTCTACGCAGCTCCTCAATGCTTTGCGCTACCACTGAAGAAGACCCCTCTAAACTCTGCCTAAAACTCTTCCAAAACTCCTCCAATAGTCAAGGGTTGGTCCCCTGCTCAATCACCCAACATAAATCCTCCTGCAAAAACCCCAGTCCAACACTACTGACAGAAAGAACTGCGTCCCTCTCCCAGTGCTGCGCAGTTCTCCAAAACGCTGCTGAAACTACTGCTGGAATGCTGATAAAACTATTGCTGAAATGCCAAAGGAAATACCTTGCCCGAGCAGGCACTCAAAGTCCCCTGGGGCTAAGAGCGAGATCTCCGAATGGAGACACTCAATGCACTAAACAGTGTTGTAGACTAGCTAAACAGCCAGTGTGCTCAGAAGTCGAAACGACTAGCTCAAAATGCACATAATAGAATGATCCAAAATGAGGGGGCTCCTCTCTATTTTATAGCCTCTGCCTCTCACAATCCCTAGGCTCACCTCCTCCTGCTTGATTCCCCTTTTGCCACGTGTTTCTCCCCTCCTACGCAGTCCCTCCATGTGTCTGTGTGGGCCCCATACCCGCGTCCCCCTTTGGCCCCCTTGGCTCCCCTTTAAGTCACAACATTGTGCTACTAGGAAGTGACTTTTTATTCTAAAAGTGAGTTATGTCCCCTGTTCTCACTTTTTTTTATTTACAAATAACTATAAAAGGCAAAAATTGGACAAAATCGAATATTCCAATTAGCCATGGCTAATTAGAAATATTACAGTCTCTCCCGGCAAAATGTTGCTTGTCTTCAAGCAACTGAAGTGATGGATGCTGCAAGATCTTCCCACTCTCCCAATTGGCATCCTCATCTAGCAAATTCTTCCACTTCACCAAGAATTCCCGGACCGTCCTACTCCGCAGCTGCCTCTCCCTGGTATCAATGATAGCCTTTGGCTACAATACCAAATGCCCCTTGTCATCCATAGGTGGTAGCTCCAACTCGTATGCAACCTGTCCAACCTTGCGTATCACCCTGTACACCCATAAAAGCAGGGCTTGAGCTTCTCAGGCTCCTTCTGCTTTAGTGACGACTGTCGGTATGGCTGTAATCGTAGGTAGACCATGTCCCCTACCTTGAACTGTCTCTCCACCTGACCCCTGTCGGCATACAGCTTCTGCTGGTTCTGTGTTGTAGCCATGTTATCCTTGAGAGCTCGGAGAATATCCTGACTCTCTTAGATCCAAATCTTGGCTCTGGGAGCCCTGCTATCACCAAACATCATGTCAGCAAAAGATAAAGGATGATACCCATATAAGGCATAGAATGGTGATATACCAATTGACATGTGATGTGAAGTATTGTAGCAGTACTCCCCTAGATGCAGCCACCTCAACCATGCTCGCTATTGCCCACTGACATAGATACGCAAGTAGCCCTCTAGCCACTTGTCAACTATGTCTGTCTTCCCATCCATCTGTGAGTGATAACTGGGACTTGGTGTCAACTCCGTCCCCACCAACCGGAAAAGCTCCTGCCAAAACCCGCCCATGAAACGGTTGCCCCTATCACTGACGATGGTCTTAGGGAGACCATGTAGCCTGAAGATCTCTCTAAAGAACACCTGGGCCACTTGTGCTGCTGTATAGTGTGTGGATATGGAAAAAAAGTGTGCGTACTTCGTTAGTCGGTCAACGATGACAAAGATGCAATCCTTGCCCTGTACCATGGGCAACCCTGTGATGAAGTCCATCGAAATACTCTCCCATTTCCCCTTCGGAATGGGAAGAGGCTGCAATAATCCCGCGGGATGGCTCATCTCTCCCTTGTTCCTTTGGCAAACATCGCACTCCCGGATGTGCTGGAGTACGTCCTCCTTGAGGCGCTTCCATGAGAACCTCTCCCTAATGGCCCTGTAGGTTTTGGTAAATCCTTGATGCCCTGCCAATGGTGAATCATGTGATGCCTGGAGTATCTTCTTCTTGAGCTGAGATCCCTCAGTCAAGAAGATCTGGTCCCTATAATAGATGATCTCATCGACCACCCTGTACCTGTCATCTACCACCTGCCCATCTAGAACCTCACATGCAAACTTGTACTTGGAGTACTCTACTAAGAGTTGGGCCCTCCAATCTATATCCAAACTCATAAGAGACAACGTGGCTGGTCTACATGAAAGGGAATTTGCTACCACGTTGTTCTTACCCTTGACATACTCAATGTCAAAGTCATATGCTTGGATCTTGCTGATCCACTTCTGCTGCCTCTCCTGTAGTTGCTTCTGCTCCAAAAAGAACTTGAGACTGTTGTGATCAGTCCTCACCCTGAACCTGTTACCCACCAAATACTGTTAGTACTTATCCAATGCATGCATGATGGCCAGCATCTCCCTGTCGTATATAGAATACAGCCTCTCATGCGGAAGGAACTTCCAGCTCTCAAAGGCTATAGGGTGACCTCCCTGCATCAACACTGTGCCGATCCCCTCTCCCGATGCATCACACTCCAAAACAAATGGCTGCGTAAAATATGGCAACACAAGCACTGGGCAGCTGCTCATAACCTCCTTGAGCCTGTCAAAGGCTCGCCGTGCCGTGTCTAACCAAATGAATGCCCCCTTCCTCGTCAAAGTTGTCAGGGGTGCAGCAAGTTGCGAGAAACTTTTGACGAACTTCTGGTAGTAAGTACAAATGCCGATGAATCCTCGAAGTTCTGTCACATTTCTCGGCTCGGGCCATTCTCTGATGGCCCTGATCTTCTCCTCGTGGACTCTCACTCTGTCCACCCCTATGATGTGTGACAGATACAACATATTCGTCAACCCAAACTTGCACTTGGAGAGTTTGGCATAGAACTGCTGCTCCTGTAAGATATGCAATACCGTCTCAATGTTCTAGAGATGCTCCTCCCAAGTCTTGCTGTAAATGAGAATGTCATCAAAGAATACCAACACAAACTTCCTCAAGTGACTACGGAAGATGTGATTCATGCAGGACTGAAACGTAGTGTGGGTGTTGGTTAGCCCAAAATTCATCACCAAGAACTCAAAGTGCCCATAGTGACACCTAAAGGCGTTCTTGGGAATGTCCTGCTCCCTCACGCGAATCTGATGGTACCCAGATCTCAAATCAATCTTTGAGAAGAATCGTGCTCCCCTCAACTTGTCCATCAACTCATCGATCCTGGGTATGGGGTACCTATTCTTCAAGGTCTTCTTGTTCAGGGCCCTATAGTCAATGCACATCATCAATGTGCCATCCTTCTTCTTCACCAACACCACAGAAGAAGCAAAAGGACTCGTGCTCGGCCAAATGTGCCCAAGAGCCAACAACTCCTGGATAGCCAATCTCATCCCGATAGGCCTTGGGGAGCCTATAGGGGGTAGTGATCACTACCTGTATGCCCTGCTCAAGCTCGATGGTGTGCTCAAACCCCTGATCCGGTGGCTGTCTTGGTGGAATCTCCCGAAACACTATGGCATACCGATCAAGGATGGACTGTATCCCTGGATGTATCGTTTGCCCTGTAGTCCCTACCTCTGATGCACATAGCTCCACTGCCCACTCTATGTCTCCCTTCTGAAAGACTGCGTCCATCCGATGAGCTGACACAGTCTGAGTCGGATATGTGGGTTGTCCCCATATCTTCTCATGCCTCCCTGTCTTCTCATCATCCCACTCCATCTCTAGGGTCTTCCAATCCGTTGTGACCTTCCATAGAGTAAGAAGCCACTGAACACCTAGTATCATGTTGGTGTCCGGGATATCGACCGCGAAAAAGTGGTCAGTCAATGTGTAGGTACCCATTGTCACTGAAAGCTCTAGAACATAATGAGCACACGTCATGGTCTGATCTCTTGGGACCAAAACTGAAAACCCATTGAAGCTCTCTTTCTGAATACCTCTCTGCTCAACCATCTGTGCATCGATGAAGTTGTGGGTTGCCCCACTGTCAACCAAAACTGATACCTGCTGGCCATGTATTGTCCCTCGTGCATGTAGCGTCAGATACTTGGGAACTCCTCGCAATGCTGCAAGGGCCCCTCTGGTAGGTGCAAAAGATGCACCACCTGCTGCTGGCGGTGGAAGTGGCAAAGGTCCCTCTATGGCATGGCTATCTCCTGCCTCCACATCATCCTCGTCATCCTCTTCTCCATTGCTCTAGGAGAAGACCTTAATAAAATGTGCTTTACCAGCAGCACATCTATGTCCTGGTGGCCACGCTTCTAGCATGTGAAGCACAACTGCTTCTTCTTCAGCTCCCTCTTGACATCATCCTCAATCTGTACTCGTCCTGGATTCCCCTTCGAAGGTGGAATCCTCACATCCTTCCCCTTATACTGAAAAGGTTGTCTTTGGGGGTAAGGTGTTCGGGTCCTGGGTAAGACATCTTGTAAGTCCCGGGTCCTGTTGATAGTGTCCTAGAGCATAGCTAGTCTAGTGGATCGGACTAGACCCCGAAGTGGCTCTGCTAACCCCTCAACATACATATAGACCCTCCGTGCCGTGGAGAGGTCTGGCACCATCACGGAGACCTTCAAGAAATCTGCAATGTAGGTATCTAGGCTCCCTGTATGTTTGAGCCTTGTCAGCTTGACAAAAAGCTGCTCTGGATCCCTCCTATCAAATCGCTCCATCAATCTCTTGATAAACTCCGCATATGTCGTCATTGTAGAGTGCCCGAGTGTAACCATCTCGTGAAACTACCAATCCTGGGCCTCGCCATCCAAATGCAATGTGGCCACCTTGATGGCATCTACCTCCGACATCTGGTTGAGCTGGAAATAAATGTCCAACTTCTCCACCCAAGACTTCGCCGAACTGTTTGATGAACCATCAAACGTAGGCAAGTGGAATCTACTAGCTGCACGGTGGGTGTCACCATTATGGTAATGTTGGTTTCCTCTATGATGATCGCGGGGCCTACTATCCCGCTGGAGCTGAACGAATTCTTTGAATGAAAGAGCATCCCTAAACTCCTGCCCATATGCCTGGTACTCTACAAAATAATGGCCCATATGGCCGGGCTCTACCTCCTGCTGGGCTCCGACCCCCCTGTCTGCCCCTAAGAATGTGGGCATGGTAGAGCGTGTAGGGGCATGCGAGGCCACCTGCTATGCAGTATCATGTTGCTCTGGCAAATCATGGGAGGCACTCGATCCCTCACCAATCTGAAAAACTCGTGGGCTCTCATGTTGTCTGGCCTCTACTGCCGTGAATCTCTGCCCCATCACCTCAATCTGCCTCGACAGATCCTGCACTAATTTGAGGAGCATATCTGCAAATCTCTTCCCGTCCTCGTCTGCCATCTGTTCTGCGTCCACCACCGGATCTTTCTGTTCTGCGTCCACCACCTGAACACTGTCTCCCTCTCCATAGATATTCTCAAACCTATGTCCAGTGCCTTTGTATCTCCTACCTCTATAACAAATGTAGGGTTTTTCCCCCGATGTCATAGATTGCTAGCTCCACGTTGAGCTAGATATATGCTCTGATACCACTGTAATATCCCTAACCCAGAATATTCCTCAAACCCCAACAAAAACTCCAACCAATTACGTGCAAATGATATAATAACCCAGAAGTGACAAAATAATAGTGGAACATCATATAATAATGTAAACTGGAAATATAAGCAGATACAGAAGAAATGCAGCGAGAAAAGCTAAGCCATTTTATTAAACTAACAATAAAATGAGTACAAGAGGTGATCAGACAGGTGGCATCTCGACTTGCACAAGGCAAGTGAAGAGATACTCTCAGAATAACAGGGAATGGCCTCTTTGCGTGGATGCTGCTAGAGCACTGTTGTGCTGCTACTGCTGGTGTAAAACAAATAATGATTTGGGGTTGCTCCCCTCCTCGGAAAATGCTGAAACTCTGGAATCGGGCTCTACTCCAAAAACCGAGAAGAACCCAGAAAGATTTCCTGGAATAGCCGACCCTCGAAAATCACCTCCTTGGGGTTCTGCGCAGCTCCTCAATGCTCTGCACTGCCACTGAAGAAGACCCCTCTAAACTCTATCTGAAACTCTACCAAAACTCCTCCAATAGGCAAGGGCTGGTCCCCTGCTTAATCACCCAACATAAATCCTCCTGCAGAAACCCCAATCCAACATTACTGCCAGAAAGAACTGCGTCCCTCTCCCAGTGCTGCGCAGTTCTCTAAAACGCTGCTAAAACTACTACTGGAATGCTGATAAAACTACTGCTGAAATGCCAAAGGAAATACCTTACCCGAGTAGGCACTCGAAGTCCCCCGGGGCTAAGGGCGAGATCTCTGAACGGAGACACTCAATGCACTAAATAGTACTGCAGACTAGCTAAACAGGTAGCGTGCTCAGAATTCGAAACGATTAGTTCAAAATGCACATAACTGAATGATCCAAAATGAGGGGGCTCCTCTCTATTTTATAGCCTCTGCCTCTCACAATTCCTACGCTCACTTCCTCTTGCGTGATTCCCCTTTTGCCACGTGTTTCTCCCCTCCTGCGTAGTCCCTCCATGTGTCTGCGTGGGCCCCATTCCTGTGTCCCCCTTTAGCCCCCTTGGCTCCCCTTTAAGTCACAACGTTGTGCTACTAGGAAGTGACTTTTTATTTTAAAAGTGAGTTATGTCCCCTATCCTCACTTTTTTTATTTACAAATAACTATAGAAGGCAAAAATTGGACAAAACGAATATTCCAATTAGCCATGGCTAATTAGGAATATTACAACATGATTGAAAATCTTTAAAATTATGTGTTTTTATAAAAAATAAATATTTAATGTATTTTTTACAATGACCAAGTCATTGAAATCGAGCCAACCAAGTTGATACTGAGTCGGAGTCGAAGTTGGAGTCGACCCTTGGCCGAGTCGGAGTTTTAAAACATTGGGTACAATATAAATGAGATGGTGCACCTGGGCTTGTCTCAAGGACAACTGGACCAAACCTAGGTGATGGAATAGCTAAGTTGAAGGCTGCCCAGTTGCTGCACCACTCCGCACTGCAATGTCCTAGTAAAATTGTTGTCCTGCTGAACTTTGACCTATTGGAATGTGCCCAAAAACCACCCAAAAAATTATATTCTTTCAGACTTTAAACTCCTTGGACAAAAACCAGAAAAAACCAAAAGGGAATTTCTCTGGTTTTGACTTTTGGATTTTCGGCCTCCTTGGAGCCTCTCCCCAACTGCTGCTGCCAAATTCAACTTGCAGAAAACACCCTGCAAATCCCTCTGAAAACACCCCTAGAATGTTGGGTTCACCTGTACTGATTGACTCCTTGCTCCCTGGATGACCCTTGGCCCGAATGACTGCTCTCCCAATCACCACGAGTTTGCTGCCAGAGGCCTCTGTGCAATCCCTTTGCCCAGAAATTCATACTATTGTAACCCCTTATTGGTTGGCTGCAAAACTTAGTCAAATTATCCTCACCCAACAACCTTTCTAGCTCCTGGAACTCCCAACAAGCTATGGACCTCCTAGCTGGCTCATTCCCCTCCTATGTGTTTCTGGCTACCCAGAAAATACGCAGTTTCTTCGTCTGCATGGTTGGATGAAGTGTATGACAATGTTGTAACCCCTGAAATCTCTATGGAACAACCTCCCTAGGGCGAGCGGAATAGTCCCCAAAAGTAGAGTTTGAATCTCCCTTGTGGAAGATTCATGGCTAAACAATCGATACACTTGCTAAGCAGTAGAGCATACAAAGGTAAGTTTGTCTGTAAAATGATCAAGATGAAATCAAAATGAGAGTTGATCTCTCCTTATAACTCCTTGGGCCCTCTTAGCCTCATGTGGGCCCCTCCATCCACCCATTTGATTTTCCCTCCAAGCATAGAAAATGGCTAATTCGAACTCCTATGTGGGTGGCCCCCACATTCCACTAATAGCTAAATAAAGTCGATTTGGCCCCTAAGTCCCTAAGTCGAAAGTGTGGGGCCCTCTTCCTTAGTAAAAAATGTGCAAAATTGTGTAGCAACACTCTTTTATTAATGTATTTGAGAAGGTACATGACATTGTGGCAGCAAGGGCTGGTGTCAACCCCGTGAAGCAGCATTCTAGGATAATGTGGAGGGTGGAGTCCCTCTCTCTAAAACAACAAGATTTTCACGAGGAAAGGGAGGTGAGGATAAGTCCGCTACGACAGTGGAGGGTCGAGGGGCAATTCCTGAGACTGTTGGCAGTAGAAAGAGATATTACGGTTGAAACAGAGGGTTGTGAGAATTAGAAGAGGTTGTACTAAGCAGTGAGGGAAAATACACTTAGGGGCAACCAACAAGACCAAATCCAAGGCAGCAAGTGACGAAGGGTGACAAGGCTATAGCTGGATGTAAGGTTAGATCAATAGTATAAGGATAGTTAAGTTTGTCAATGTAACAACATTAATTTGTGAATCTAAATTGTAGTGTGTTATTGGAAGAATTGTGGATTTGTAGCTTGCCATATACTGTTGAATTGGATTTATTTGTATGGATTGTTGGTGAAATCAGCCACTTGTTTTACACTATTTGTGCATTCAATATTATCTTTGTTTGTAAAAATGAAGGAATAGTGTGATACTATTATAAAAGACAATTTTGTCATATGCTCTTTCCAACCCTAAGAGTAATTTTCCCAAAAGGGATATTACAATGGTGTCAGAGCTATGCATCCGGCCAACCTATGAGCATATGAACTTCGGATGCTTCCGAGAGATAGGGAAAATGTTACAATCAAGAAGAAGAAGGATACACAACTCAGTAATGGCAGACAGGGAGGAACAACCACCATAAGCTAACCCTTTTGACATCTTGGGGGAAGCTAACAAGGGGGCAACAACAGATAGCCCAACAAATGGCACAAGCGCAACAACAAATAGCTCAACTATTGACACAAGGGAAACAATAGATGGCCCAATTGTTTTCCCAAGTTGTGGAAAATTTGAACAATGTAAGTAATAATGCTGCTAATGGATCTAATGGAGGTAACATGAGTTTTGCAGAGGGGAGCAACAACCATAATCCTGGCTCCTTTAACATCTCTGCACAAGCTAACACATGGGAAACCAATAGAAGGAATCCTAGGCCTCTACTACCCCATTTTTTAGATGGTTAGAAGGCAACAATCCAAGGAACCACAAAACAGAACAGAGACTTCAAAATTTTTTTTCGAGAGTATGCATCACTGGTAGGGGATGTCTGAGCGGCCATGAGTTCAGCAATATTATAGCCATAATTGCACAAGGTTGGGAAACTGTCCATTCCCTCTTTTGATGGGTCATCCAAGTGCTCAGCAAGGGCCTGGGTACAAAAGTTGGACACCTACTTCCAACTTAACCCAATGTTGGGAGCAAAGGCTATCAAATTCACGATCCTGTCTTTGGAAGGAAAAACACATGAATGGTGTTACCACAGACTATTCACCCTGGGAAATTCTAGCATCTCCTCTTACGAAGACTTCACACAAAGATTGATAAACCGATTTGACAAAAAGGATCTTGGGATACACTTTAGGGAGATAGCACAACCCAAGCAAATTGAAACACCAGAGGCCTACATTTCAGAATTTCAACGGGTAGCAGTTATGGTGACAGACATATTTGAGCAGAGATTGATCATATTCTTCAGAGAAGGTTTAGCTGAACCCCTACGTGGTTGGATCAAGGCCTTCAAGCCCATGACCTTACAATATGCCATCACTAGGACACGAGACATGGGAGATGCCATACTTAAAGCTAAATTTCCATCCAAACCACTCATCCCTTAGAAGAACAAAGATAAGAAACATGTTTAAGGAGAGATTGGATGATGAAACGCAGAGCAAGTTGAGGAGGAAGAAACTTTTCTTCACTTGCAGGGAACCGTGGGAACCTAGTCACAAATGCTTAGGCAAGGGGAAGGTCCACTTTATTGAATTAATGTTAGACAACAACGATGAAGAAGATACAATGCCACACAGTGAGCCTAACAATTCTGAAGAGGAGAAATCCCATGAGGGAGATAAAGGAGATGAAAGACCTCATATGGGAATCAAGGGTGGTATTGTCTCTACTCTTTTTGGAGTCCCTAGATTTTACACCTACAGGATCAAGGGGGTCATACAGGGGCAATGAATCACAACTTTGGTCGATAGCAGAGCAACTCACAATTTCATCGATGCAATTTTGGTGGAAAGGAGAGGTATTCCCACAGAAGAATTTGAGGGCTTTAGCTTTGTGGTGGCTGATGGGTACATGACATGCACGTAGAGGATTATACGCTTGAGTGTAACAATGGGAAATTACACATTCGTCGATGACTTCTATGTAGTATATCTCATAGACACCAATGTTGTTTTGGGAGTACAATGGTTATACTCGTTAGGAAATTTCTCAATGAACTACCAAGTAATGGAAATGGAATTTAGGGCATCAAATGGCAACAAGGTAGTATTAAGAGGTATGTCTAATGGCGGTCCTCAAACTGTATCAGCTAAGGAATGGAGGCTATATAAGAGCATGGCGATTTGGCTTGCACAACATAATGTTTGATTACAAGTCAAAAGTTGTTAGATAGCAATCCACATTATCAAGCCAATATTCAGTTATTACTGAATAAGAATGAGCAAGTTTTTGGAGAGATTCCCCTAGGGAGACCTCCAGATAGGAATTTGAGCACACTATAGAGCTAGAGGGGGGAAACTAGTAATATCCACATCTTACAGGAATCCAAAGAAATTCAAGGATGAGATAGAAAAGATGATCAAATAACCGCTAGTTATGGGCTACATCAGACCTAGCTTGAGTCCATTCACTACATCAGTATTTTTGGTGAAGAAGAAGGATGGCACATGGAGAATGTGCATTGACTGCTGAGCCCTAAATATAATAAGACCATAAAAAATAGGTACCCCATTCGCAGGATTGGTAAGTTGCATAGAGCACTATATTTCTCAAAGATTGATCTTCGGTCAGGTTATCATCAAGTTCGAGTCCAAGAAAGGGATGTGCATAAGACAACCTTTTGATGCAACTATGGGCATTTTGGATTCTTGGTCATGCCATTTGGGTTGACCAATGCACTTGCCACTTTCCAATCATGTATGAACCGCCTCTTCAACAAGTAGTTGAGGAAGTTCTTATTGGTATTCTTTGATGACCTCCTCATATACAACAAAACATGGAAGGAGCAATTGGGACATCTGGATGAGATTTTGGGCATTATGAAGGAGCAACCACTTTATGCCAAGGCATCAAAGTGTGAGTTTGGGATGACCAAGATCCCTTATTTGGGACATATAATTTGTACACAAGGGTACAAGTGCATCAAGAGAAGATACATGCCATATTGGATTGGCCCACACCCAAGAACCTTATCTAGTTGCAAGGATTCTTTGGGATTTGTAGTTGTTTTAAGCAGTCATCAAAGAATTCTCTCAGTTAGGTGCACTATTGACAAACTTGACAAAGAAAGGGGTGTTCAGGTGGACAAAATATTCTGACAGAGGATTTAACATGCTCAAGGAGGTCATGAGTCATGTCTAGTGTTGGCACCTCCCAACTTTAGCCAACCCTTTGTATTGGACCGTGATGCTTCAAGTGAAGGGATAGGAGTTGTGCTGATGCAGAATAACCACTTAGTTGCTTTCAAGAGCCGAAAACTCAAGGATCTAGAGAGATTCTATTGCATATATGACAAAGATATGCTTTCCATTATGCACGCTTTGACAAAATTTAGACAATACTTGTAGATTTGTGATCAAAACAAAGCACAACATCTTACGACACTTCCTGGAGCGAAAGGACTTGAATGAAAGACAACATAAATGGGTAAGTAAGATTTAGGCCTATGATTTTGATATTGAATATGTGAAAAGAAAGAAGAAAGTTGTGGCTAATGCACTTGCTAGGAAACCAACTACCTGTTTTGTTGAAAGGTGTAACTAGTTTCGGGCTTCATAATGACATGTAATTATGATTTTATGTAAAGAGATGTAAATAAGAAAATTGACATTATTATATTGACTTGCTTCATAGGTTTCATGAGCAAGGATTTTGTTTTTTCAGTCAAGACTGCCATTGAGAGTCTTTAGGATTTATTCATCTAGTCATAAAAGAGTCATTGTCAAGTAAATGAAGTTATGTTACACCTTGTAATAGGTCAATATTGTCTATGTAAAGTATCCTCCAAGAACTTGTCACCAGACCCCTTTAAGTTGGCCTACAAACCATGAGGAAGTTGCAAAAGGAAGTCAGCCTAAACTCTAGCTGTCAAGTCGGCCTAAACGGCAATGAAGAAGAGTATAAATAGCCCTACTCGGCCTCATTTGGAGACACAAAATTCGAACAAGCATTCACTAGAAAAAGTGGGAAGAAGAAGGCAGAAGAAAGAGAACAAAAAGGGGGGCAAAGAAGGAGAAACAAAAGGAAAGGACAAAGATTCTTTTGGGTCATCATCTACTGGTTATAGCGAGAATTTTTCTGGGAAGTGCGAAGTCTGGGCAACAGAATCTTCTGGGCAATGAGAAGTCTGGGCAGAAAATTCTTCTAGGAAGTGTGAAGTTTGGGCAACAAGAGAGAAACTAGAGACTGAGATGCCTTAGGGAAGTTGTGAAGGTGCAATACAACGAGATAGAGACCAAGTTTCTCTAGGAGGAAGGAAAAAGGAAAGGAGAAGCAGATCAAGGAGGGTGACAAGTTTCTTGGAAGGATACTATAGTCAAGGGTTCAGTGTCATGATCTTGGTATCTATCAATTGAAGATCTAGAAGAAGAATTTTATCAGGGTTTCCTCTCTAGAGGTGAGAGGTTTTGGCCATGGCTGGAGAAGCCTATATTTTGTGATAGTTGTCTTTATTTTGATAATTGTCTTGATGAAAAAGAACACACTAATAAGCTAACAAAGTGAAAGATCATAAGTATAAGAAGAACAAGCATATCACAAGCAATTATCAAACAAAGAAATTGTTAACATTGAATGCCCTAGATTTCTCAACATGGTATAAGAGCTATGTTGAGAAATTGAAGGGACATATAGATATTTGATTTCTCTTAACCATGACAACTGCTTGGGATATTATTTCGACTTCTTATTGTTTATATGAATTATTATCTTCAAACAGTTATCAAAATAAGGAGATTAAAATACACAAGTACACAATATATTGGCAACAAGCCAGGGCAAAAACCTCTCCAATCGTAAGAGGAAAAACCCTTTGAACTCTTTCTTATAGAATCTTTATTGAGAAATTACATAATCCAAACATTGACTCAGAAATGCCTTCAACACCAAATTACAATACATCCAAACATGTACACAAACATAATGTATCCTCTTGCAGATCTGAACAGTATATCTGGTCTGAGAAAAATGCATGTCAGTCAACAATATTAGACTCGGACAGGCTCTTCTAGCCTCATGCTACCTTCACACTTCATGTAGACCCATCACACACCTTAATAGGCTCTTGATCTGAGATTTGTGATGCAAACGTAATGACTATTCTAGGGTAGTGAGAACAAAAGTTTTCATTTCAGAACGTGAGCATATATGCTAGGAGAGTTAGGGCTCTTCTAGCCCTACGATGACTTCAATTTATTCAGTAATGGCTTCCTTCATCCAACTGCAGCTCGTATGGACCTTCAACCCTACTGTATACACAAGAACAGAGATACCCTAACCCGGATCAAAGTGTTGCAATAGAGAATAGGCTTGTGGATGAGGGAACATACCTCCTCAACGACTGCGGCTATCCTCATCATCGACCCTTTCACTTCGCTTGTATTCACTAATGAGTAAATGAAGTTCGTTGTGTCTCGAAGAGGTATCAATGCAACCTATATATAGGCTTGCTAACTTATAATTAAGCCGACGTGATACTTTGACCTAATTCTTTTAGCCGACGTGATAATAAGAGGTTTCCAAATTTATTCAAGTGGTTCCTTTGCATCAAATCTGTGGATACACTTTGGAGTATTCATTGATGATCTAGAAGGACTTACATTCATTACATTTACGAAAATAATACATGACTGTCTTCATTTTGTCTTAAGCTCTTTAATTAGATAAAAAATAATTCTTTAAATACAAAAAATACATTAATGCAAAAATAATGAAGACCGATCCTAGTTACGCTATTTTCAACACTCCCTCTTAACTAAGGAGGTATTCATTCATTCATGGTACATGGACATTCTCAATAAAAGAGTTCTCATAAGCAAAGAGTCAGATTAGTTATCCATCTGTTATAGCATTATTTCAACCAACATTGTTTCCATATAGCAAGGCCTTGACTAACAACTCTATCTCTCAAATAGATTAGAGCACAAAATGTTGGCAAGACCAATCACTGATAGACACGCATCATCATTATCTCTCTCAGGGTCATACCCACCCAGGTGTGTGTATATATATATATATATATATGGTTTCAATCAGTTGCCAAGCACCAACTTGGAATCTTTGTGAGGCTCCAACCTCCAGAGCACCAACTCTGTCTTGTCAAGGCACCAACCTTGAATTTAGGAGCACCAACTCCCAGGACACCAATACTTTCAGTTCTGAGGCACCAACCTCAAGGGCTCCAACCCTCTGCTGTAAATTGTCTGGATCTGTTTGGTTGTAATTCTCTGCTCCCAATCCTGTTGGACCTATGACTTACTTTTGTCCTGCTATTCCTTCCACTTCTGCCAGAACTTCGGCTTCCTTTTTTTTCTTACAGTTCACCAGCCACACTAAACTTTTCTTATTCTCTGTTTTATATGACTGATACGCCTGATCTTTGGCTTCCTCCTTGCTCGCTTGAGCTTCGGCTTCCTCAACGCTCACTTGATCTTTCAGCTTCCTCTATGCTCACTCTTCGGCTTCCTCTGTCTCTTCGAATTCATCAATAATCATAGGAAACGTTAATTAGGAAGAGAGGCCATCTTTATTATTATTAAAACAATATACTTATTCTTTACGGCAATTGCAACATTCATTAACAGTCGGAGTTACTCCTTTAAACCCACAATCGCAATCGCAACATTTTGGAGATCTTTATAAGTTGTGCCCATAGTACAGGCGATGGCCGATAATTGATTCCCTTGCTGCCGACGGAGTGGATGCGATTATGTTATTAACCAGTTGTTAATAACTCCGTAGGGTCCATCGCCTTATCGCAATCGACAGTTTATATCATTACACTTCTTCAAGACTTGCGATTGAACCTGATGCGATAATACATTAAACAGAAGTTAATACACCCATCAGGACCGTATATATATATAATATAATATATATATATATATAATATATATATATATATATATATATATATATATATATAATATATATAATATATATATATAATATATACGCAATCACAAGTTTGCATCCCTTTGAGACTTGCGATATCGCACTCAGAGCTTTAATATGACAAGGCCTTAAACACTTGCGATACATAACTCCCGATGCGGCAGACGCGATATAACATTAGGGCGTATTACAATGGTGCAGTCGGGTCCTTTCTCCCCCGTAGATTTCAACACCCAAAATCTGACGGTCTACAATGATTTCGGGTGGACTTCTTGCACGAGAGTTACCCGCCCGAAATGAGTGGTTTTTCTCGCTCCTCTAGTTGCTACGTGTCAACCATTGAATGGAATTGGGCGCTCTCCTCTAAATACCACTTACCATTTTGCACCAGCCCAAAATCCCACTTATAGCTTTAAATCTGCCTTCCTTCGTTGACTAACACCCAAGCTTGTTTGTACCCGATGACCATAGATCTTCTACCATCAACGGCTGTGACGCCTTCTCCGGATTCCTCTTCCGCTACTACTTAAATCAATCTTCGCCATTCATTTCTTGACACCAATCTGCGCGATTTAATCTTGGTTGATCATTTCCTTCTTCCATTGATCTTCGAGATCCAACAGTTCTTGTGCGTCCAATCTTCATCTATCTCCTCACTTTGAATTTGATTCATTTCTTTAGTGTTTTTCCTATGGTTTTGGGTTTTCTTTAGGGTTTTGGCCTTTCACTTTTCCACTACTCAACTCTCTTTGAGTCTGCCTTCTGCGAATTCATACATCGCTGATTCTCTCTATGCTTCACTCTAATTCTTCAACCGGATTCAAAGACCCATTATGATTCCTCTTTGCTTATTTTGATGAATTCTTCCTCTCGGTTCTTCTTGGGCATACATGACACGCGATACTCCTGATATGGCTCCTCCGAAATCTTCCGCTTTTAAACTTGCTTCTCTTCTTTGCTTTGATATCTCTGCTCTGATAGCTCCTTGGCTTCATATTGACATTAATGACAATCTAGATCAACAATCTCCCCTTTTGTCATTGATGGCAATATTCTTCTTCTCTCCCCCTTTAACATCAGCGGCAAAGGAGTGTACAAGGACTCCCCCTGTCGAACTGCTCCCCCTGTCCGGCGACATCTTTATGAATCAACTTAAGTGATGCCAAGGAGATAACCCCCATTTTTTGACGAAGATGTTCAAATGCTTCTCGAGGAAGAGGTTTTGTGAAAATATCAGCTATCTGCTCCTTAGTATTGATATATTCCAAGATGATATTTTGTTCAGCTACTTGTTCACGAAGGAAATGATACTTGATTGGTATATGTTTGGTCTTTGAGTGCATCACTGGATTTCTATTGAGGCTGATCGCACTTGTGTTATCACAATAGATGGTAATTGGTTGATTTGTACCTATGTTGACATCTTTTAGAGCTTCTTTCATCCATACTATTTGGGTACAACAATCTGCGGCAGTGATATACTCGGCTTCAGCTGTAGATAGTGATATGGATGTCTGTTTTTTTGCTGATCCAAGATAATAAATAAGTCATATAGGAATGCCTACCTCAGTATGATATGATATTATACATGTATTTTGTGTTGAAAATTGCAGGTTCCAACCGGGCTC
>APFE030817437.1:0-11169 GCA_000404065.3 Pinus taeda | reverse complement strand
GATTTCTTATTCCAAGTAGACCAAAGAGTGAATCCGTCAAGGTGAGGAACCCTAGATTCGTCATGCTCCCAAGTTTCAACTAGAAAAATAAGGTCAATATGACTTGGGATCCAACTTAACATAGGACCTTTATGCCATGGAAAACCATGACAGTTCCAAAAGAGGATCCTGGTGAACCTAATCGCTATTTATCGTTCGTAGTTTGGACTCTATCTTGAATAATAGCTTTCCTATTCCTAATGGTAGCCCATTTCCCTTATTTTCTTGCCTCCTTGACCTTTTGGACTTCTTTCCTGAGTTTAGCTTGGTCTTCTGGAATCAGATCTTCATTTATTAATATTCTAGTTCCCTTTAGGTTCATAGATTTCTTGAGTATATCTAATTTGTGGTCATTGCAGCTTACCTTAATATAGATTAGTCTATGTGTATTCTCAAGTAACTTTCCTACCTTGATTGCCTACGATATAAGTTGTTTGAATTTGAGGTTTTGTTTTCAATTGTTCTTTTACTATTTCTAATGCGTTCTCATTGTTTTGTTCTTCTATACCAACAATTATAAGGTGGAAGGCTCTTGTAAGGCTCTTTTATGGTACTCATGGTGGAGTTCAATCAGTTTGTTAATTTCATTTTTTATGGGTTTAATATCTAATTTACTCTTTGTGTTATTTACAACAAGTTTATTATTTAATTTTTTTTTAGATTTTTAATCTTTCTTTAGTCATTTTTTTCAATGGTTGATTGTTTACCATGTTCTATTTTTTGAATCCTACTTTTCATTCCTTGGAGTTCATTCTCAAAGGAGATTATTCTATTTTCTAGCGATTTCTAATTGTTTTCCAAAAATGTTATTAATTTTGTTTTAAATTGATTTTCTCTTTCTTCTCTTCATCTATCTAAAAGTTCAATATATTCACTTCTTCTCTCTAGAGTCATTTTACTGGTGTCACTGTACTAAAGAGACTTAGATATGTAAGGTGAAGTACTCATAGCGTAAACAATCAAAATTTAACCCAAGAAAAAGAAGATAAGAAGGAATGTATTCCCCTGTGGGAACTGTCAAATTTAGAGAATGCTTCAATTTTAAAGCTTGCCTGCATTGCTGGACCCCTGGCTTCCGCACCTGTACTCTTACTGCCCTTCTCAAAACAATCTGAAAATTAAACCCTCGGAAATTTTGAATCCCACTGGTTGAACTTGAAAGTAGTAGGAACTCGGACTCCACCGCAGCTTAAAATTGACCACATATACTAATTATGATCGTGGAATAAACTCGAGACAAACTCCAACTCACAAACTCGACCATAGATATTCACTGTTAAACTTTGTCTCTTGTTGTAGAAATTAATGAGATCTTCGAGTTCAGCACTTCAACAAAATATAATTTTAAAATATTAAATTTAAATTATTTTATTTTATTTTCAAATTATTTTTAATATTATATAAAATCTAATATTAAAATAAATCTATATTCACATAAAAGTGCGAAGGATATTACATATTCGCGCAATTCATTTACTGTAAATGTTACGTACAACGGTACACCTATAAACAAAAGATACTGATTATAATTGTGGCTGATAATTTAATTGGGCAAACTGTGCAATTCTGCATGTTATCATGCTTGCTGTATGTATATTATCTTCTATGATTTAGTCAGTCTATATATATATATAACTAACAAGTTTCAGGAGTGGCAAATCTGTGCGGACTATGGCATAATGGCATAACTGAGAAAGTGGGAAGAAAATAGTATAATTCCAGCATTTCATTTGATTATAAAAAGGTTTTAAAATTTAGTTATATTTTTTTCAAAAAATTTAATAATAATAATAGAATCATGTTTTTGATGGTTGAAATAAAATCAGTCTATCAAAAACTTTTGAAGCAACCCAAATCTTGAAACTTTACAAACTTGCATTTCCTAAATTTCTACCAAAACTTATCAAAATCTGGACTAAATTCCATTCCGTGAGCAAATTTGAAACCTTTTATACTAAGCCTAAACATAATTATTAAAATCTGTACATTTAAACAAAAACGGCTAATCTACATATCATTATTTGGAAATAGTGGATAAAGTAGTTATTTTTTTAGATTATGTTTTTATCTAGCATTTAGATTTTAATTTCTGGGATTGCGTTTTAATAACTGTAAATGAATATAATTTTATAAATATTTATATCTTTATTTGATTTAATTCATGAGCAAGTGACAGAATTATTTGGATCTGTTTGGATCTGTTTCTTCAAATTGTCTTGACAGTGAACCATACTGGTTAGTTACAAAAGCTTTGACAAATGTCTCTCAAATGTCTCTCTTTATGTGATTTACGCAGAAATTCTACTTATATCTATTATAGATCACAGAAACCTCAATTCAACAATTTTATAAATATTTGTATCTCTACTTAATTTAATTAATAAACAAGTGACAGGATTATTTGGCGACTTCGAAGTGTAACTGGTCTTACCTGTGAACTGTGTCAGCTATCTGATTCATTCTCTCTTATATATATAAAATAATTTTTTTATAAAATTTATATCACCGAATTTTAAAAAATAACTAAAATTTAAAATAATTAAGCTGAACTTCTCCAAATATATCCTTACAATTATGATAGATAAGGGCTTCGTGAGTTATTAACTCTCTGTTTGTGAGCTGCTTGATAACCGTGTTATTATATATTCAAACACCTCATCTCATGAAAAAAACTGAAACTTAAAATAATTAAACTGAACTCTTACAATTATGACATATAAGGCCTTTATGACTTATACTCTCTGTGTTTGGGGCGGGTGCTATTCGACTGGTCAACAGTATGTTTGCGGGCCTCTGTGTAACGGTGTAGTAAATCTAAAAGTGTATTGAATATGGTCGCTCACACTCATATCTGGCTGTGTATAAGCTAAAGGTTCGAAAAGCCCTTGCTTTAAACGGTCGTGTGGCGATGGAGATGAGGGTAATGGTGGTATCCTGAACAATAGCTAAACACCAGACTTTCACTGGAGGCAGGCCAGGGTCCAGTCTTAGCTGGAGGGATGGGATTAAGGTGTGCCCATATAACTGTAGGCAGGTCGGGATCCATTCTTAGCAGGACGGATGGGATTAAGGGATGCAACAACCCTATAGAATTCATGAAAACGGACAGGAAGAAGCAAGAGACGGATCAACAGACAAAGTCTCAGTTCATCAGGCTTCCAAAAACAGAGAAAACTGAGAGAACGAAGCTAGGTAAAAGTGAAATTTTTAAAATCATTTCCAATAACATGCAATACCTACGAGTTCATATAATGATGTGGCAGTAATACCTTGGTATCCCCTTGGAGCTACGGCAGACTTCAGTCTTCTCGCCGTTGCGAACGCGCCTATGATTAACCCGAGAACCAACCCACCCACAACACCTAAAATTATGTATGTTTTTTTGTCTGAAGATTTGCTTTCTGGACTATTGGCTGCGTTCCCTGGAGGGGCTTGCGGAAGCTGCATAGACGAATTATAGAAAGGATATATTTCATAACGAAGGATGCAACTTCTACTCCAATACTGAACTCCTGCAGTCGTATCAGTTGTGAATATTGTATTGATTGAGTATGATAGGCATGTGCTGCATTGGTCAGTACTTAGATCTCTTGTGCACTGGACCAGACCGTAAATAGTTTGTGACAAGGAATCCAGAGCTATACCGTAAGCAGAGCGTCTCGTTTCAGTTGTTGCTTTAGCTGACAAGTTATTTAGGAGATTCTTAGCAGCAGCTTGAAAGTCATCGGGGACGAAGACCCCCGCATCCCCTCCGAAGCCCTCCTGATAATTATCCCCTAAACTTGTGTCCAATTTTCCGATGAAGTTATAGTTTTCATAACGTAAGAAGCAGTGAAAAGGCCAACAAGTAGCGCCAACGCTACTCCCACATTGTTGCCGTATGCTAAGCGTTGCCAATTGCCAACAAGTGGAGCATTGGTCGATTGTCATGTCTGCTCTGCACTGGAAGAGTCCATATATTTTGTTAGGAGTTTCGCCATACACAGAGCTGTTAAACCCAGAATGGTTTGTCCCTTGAGCAAGACGATCAAAGAGAGCATTCAGATTGCTCTGAAACTTACTGCCTGTTGTATAGTTCCCGTCACTGTACTGAGTTGTAGGCACCTCTGTCACTGCGTTGCAAATCTGTCCATAAAGACTAATATTGATCAAGGCAGGAAGAACAATAAAAAAGTAGAAGAGCCTGATAATTTGGGGGATCAGGAGAGAAGTTGCAGAATCCCTTGCATAAAAGTTCATATTCGATGGGATTCTGATTGCCATCGAACAGTGGAACTGGAAACTGTGAATAGACATAGCAGTGATGCTACAAAAATTTGTGGCTTCTGCGAATGTGGTTAATCAATAAGAACCTTATGCTGCGCGGTCCATCCTTTCATTGAAATATCGACGTCAGCCAACTCACTCAAACGAGGAAATCATTGTCACCTAAACCCAAGCATGCGTGAGTTATGGTCACTCAAGTTGGTTTATGTTCGTGTTTTTTTTGTTTTTTTCCTTTTTCCTAGGTCTTTATTATCTTAATCCAAATAAAACAAGGGAGCTACTGCCGTAGCGGTAGTCCCTGCCCGGGGGTGCAAATTCCAGGCTGGTTGTAAATTGCTGGAATAAAACTGAAAGCTATGATTGTAAATCCTTAGGCTATAATTAAGTTAAAAATAATACATTTCTGAAAAAGTATGCAAAAACAATTCTCAATTCAACTAATTCATCGTTGAATGATGCTAATAGGAGGGTCTTAGACCAATAAATTCGTGACACCTTAGTCAGAGTTAAAACCTTCAACCACTGTATTAGCCAATATGCATTTTTAACCAATTTGTGGTTCAAGCACTTCTATAACCTTGAATAATTCTATCACTCGATATTCACTTCCAACGACTCTGATTCGGTTTATCAAACTATCATTTCCGACAAATCTGTTATTTAGTATAGACGCATAATATAGGCTACACAGACCTTCAAAAACATTCATTTATGCCGCAGAAAGCATTATGATCGAGCTTTTGTCGTCATTGGATCCTGATTAAAGCTCAAAGGATCCTAATTCTTGGTGTGGTAAGTACTTATCAAAGGCTACACATTCTGTTAAATGGTGTGGATGTTAAAAGTATACATATGAAACGCCTACATCGTTAAAAAACACGCAGGAAGAGAAGCAGGGGCCTTAATAGAATGCAGGGGTCCTACTATTTATCTACGAAAAAAGCCGGAATTCTTCCAAAACTTTCGATTTTTAGCAATGCAAAAGGTGTGAATAATTTGCATCTACTTAATCAATATGCTAGAAGAACAACACAATGGCTTCCCTGCACAACATACGTGCCCATAAATTAAAATGCACAATTTTCACATAAATTAAAATGCACAATTTTCATTCTATTTGAGGTCGTTCCTGCACGTCTAGCAAGGAAAAACCAAGGGACTATGCGTGTGTTTGTTCACAATTTCTAGCATCTTGTTCTGCATGTGCATCAGGGAGTTTCAATTTCTTGCTCATTCTCAAGTCGTTGCACTGGAGCTGTCCAGAAACAGTAAGCATACACCATACAAGCTTGAGAGAAACGTTTTAATGAACTCCATACAAGCTTGAGAGAAACGTTTTAATGAACTATTAACTGTATTTTTACAATTATTTTTGTTAAAGCAGAGTAAGCATACAATTATTTTTGTTAAAGCAGAGTAAGCATACAACAGTTGAGGGACAGGAAACCAGTATTATGACGGACTCTGTTTTGAAGGTAAAATTCATCTGCAAATTTTACCTTTGAAATCTGAAATGGAAAGTAAATTTTACCTTTGAAATCTGAAATGGAAAGTAAATTTTCTTGGAATTCATAATTATAATAAATTTGTTTATATGAATTATGGCCTAATTGACAATGTCAAAATATTTGGTATAGTTTTTGGGGTTAGAGATATGCGCCGATACGATGGCAGGAGACAATATGCGGACAGGGATTTCTGGAGGTTCATAGCACTTTACATTTCTAGTATCTTTCTTCAATTTTATATTACATCCTGTATCTAGATCTGAATATACTGATTTTACTACAGCATTTTTCTCGTCTAGAAAAGTAATGACATTGACATTTACATCTTTGAATTTGACTTACTTTTGCCGTTTAATCCTATATTTATTTGTTCAAAATAAAAGTTTGTGATAATACTGAAGTGTAGCTTACTTGTAAGCAGTGCCAACCTTTCCAACACATCACCGACATTTACTTTTCCAAACCGTGTGTAAGTATGCATCCATATCTTTCCTTTCCCCGTCTTCGTCGGAAAGAACGTTCGATACCTGAAATGAATTATTACTGTGGGAACCCATGTCAGCATAATATCACATTCAGGACCATTGTAATATTTGAACCACATAACGCAATTTCCTTGAAATATTCAAGGAATAATATTTTGATTAGGAAATTTTTCCAATGTAAGTTTGCAGTTGCACGAGCTTTGAAATCATCTAAAATTGTAAAATTTAAACCAGAACCCTTGTAATTTAAAAATAAATGTCACTGTTTAGTCGAAATTAAATTGATTATGAAATATATTTTATGCATTCAAATTTAACTGCTCCTGACCAAAACAATTTATTTACTCAACCTATAGACTATCCACACTCAACCTCGACGCCTAGAATTATTATTCAAAAAGTCAACAGCGTTTTTGGACAAGTTCGCACCAAAAAAATAATTGTAAATGAAAAAACGTTCTTCGGCCAAAATATAGGACTTCCCAATGAACTTGTCATAGTTTACTTGTCATTGTGAACTACACCCACTCAAAGTTACTTTAATTTTGAACCACTCCATTTGTTTAGAAAAGAAGTACATGCTTCACCTCCGTTTGACTTGGTTGATTATTTTTTTAATTTATGGTCGCTTAGTTATGATTTAGCTTTTAAAATTGGTGATCAGCATGCATCTGGGGTCCGTCGGAAAACACGAACCAAAACATGAAACGAATATAAACCAAATATTAAAAGAATAAAATCAAATTAACAGAACAAAAACAATGTTCAATTCCGTTCTACCGGTTATCAGGTCACACAAGAATTTTTTGCAATTAGCTTCTATAACCATGAATTCATTTGAACAGCTTTCAGATTTACCAATCTGCAACTGCAGCAACAGAAGAAATACATAAATTTGCTAAAATCATACACATATCCAAACTAGGTTGTCCTGTTGGACTTCACCTACAAAAAAATCTCCAATCAGCATAACACAGATCCTTGTGTATAGCTCAGATTTAGCTTTTCTGAAAAAATAAATAAAATTGCGGAGGGAGTTTAATCTTTCAAGGAGAGACCAGAACAACGGGGGCCGGCATATGATAAAATACTCTTCCCATGCCCCTTGACATTTTCTTTCCTTTTCCTGCTTTGCCTTTCATTGCATCCCCCGTTTTACACAACTTCCTATTATTGTTGTTGTTGAACGCCACCCCATCTTCTATGTTGAACTTCCACTCGCTCTCCCGCCGGGGCTGCGCGCATGCAGAACACAAAGCACTAACACTGCAATAACACAAAACCAGTCAATACCATAACATGAGTAACCCTATAAATCAGATATACAGACAGATACATGTTAACTATTTTGATCACAGAAATATGTTGTTGTTGGGGCAGATCAATACCTTGGGAAAATTGGTGGCTTCCTCTGAGCAGTATCAGATTTTTTAGGGTTGTGACCATCGCCCGAATACTCTTCCCTGTCATACACCAAATCTGCTGCAGTCACGTGGGAATCCATATTATCTATTTGCAGCGAAAGAAATCAAACGTACACTCTATGTCCGTTTGAGAAAAATAAATACACGACTGCTTCAGCATACCGAGTTACAGCCTTTTATCTTAATCGTCTCCTGATATACACATATAAAATGAGGAGCTGGGAAATGAGAATCCACCCCACCCCCTGTTTTGGGGTTTCAAATACAGCGGGGTGAGATTACGGCATCAAAGCAAGAACACAATGATGAAGTCTGGAGGAAGATCCGCTCTCGGAAAACCACCCCACCTTCTGTTTTAGGGTTTCAAATACAGCGGCGTGAGATTACGGCATGAAAGCCAAAAACAATGGTGAAGTCTGGAGGAAGATCCGCTCTCGAAAAACCGCAAGTACAATACCGTTGGCGGCTTCTTGTTTTGATATCGTGAGGCAGAAGCCTGAGGCAGCACAAACCACCATGACGAAGTATTCAACGTGTCATCAGCCACACTTATCTTTTTGTTTTGTGTGTTACTAGAGCTGTAGATTTGAATGGACTGACAATAACCGTAAAATTTAAACCAGAACCCTTGTAATTTAAAAATAAATGTCACTGTTTAGTCGAAATTAAATTGATTATGAAATATATTTTATGCATTCAAATTTAACTGCTCCTGACCAAAACAATTTATTTACTCAACCTATAGACTATCCACACTCAACCTCGATGCCTAGAATTATTATTCAAAAAGTCAACAACGTTTTTGGCAAGTGGAAAACCAAAAGTTATCTCTGGCTTGAAAACGAGAGTTCAAGTGGAATATTGTTTTTTAATTTATTTCGCCAGATGGCAAGAAATATCATCACCGACGCCTGGGGTTATAAATATCATTGCTAGCGTGATCGTCTAAAGATAGAAGTGCTCTTTGCAGCTTTCGAGATTAGAAAGCAAGCGAGCAGGTTTTAGTTAGGGATTGGTTGTGTATGAATGTGATTTAGGGTTAGGGATTCCAAATTTTGAAGCTCAATCATGGCGAGGACACAGCAACTGGAGGTGCTAAATGCGCTGGACAAGGCCAAAACGCAATGGTATCATTTCACAGCAATCATTATTTCTGGTATATTTAAATCACAATTTAAACAGTAAACTGGTTTCTTTTAATTTTCATCTAGATAATTTTAAGAATACATTATATGGAAAACATGTATCAATCCCATAACACAAACAAGAGAGGAAAGATTACATTAAGCTTTCAGTTATTTATGAAATCCCCAAACCTACCGAACAAAGATTTATGAAAATTTTATCAGTTATTTAATTCACTGATAATTCACAGAAATCCCCAAATCTACCAAACAAGCATTTACGAAAATTTTATGGACTTATGGCCTGATCCTACGTTTTCGAGAAATTCAAAGGAATCTTTGCCACTGTGACTACCTGGGAAGTTTGATCCCTGATCGTGGAGGTGAGGCGAAAAATCTTCGAAAGGCGGCTTCGTCGATAGTTTCTTTTCTCACTTATCATACATACAAAAGAAAACAGATCTCCAAACATACACACAAATGCAAAAACATTCCACACGCAGACCCCTTAACTCACAATATACAGGGCAGGGTGTATACAAATAAACTCACAATGTACAGGGCGCCTTTCAACACACAACTCTGTCGCCAAAAAAAACCCACTAGCGCACACAAGTTACAACCCAGGGTGCCTTTTAACACATAACCAACACAAGAGAGACACAACGTTTATGGTAGGAGATATAGAAATGGAGAGATCCTAAGAGTGCAATATTTCTTCAACACAATGAAACAGGCTTACACATCTTCGCATTAAAATGAAAGCAATATTTCCTTTAATAAAATGAAATAGCCTGACATATGTCTCCCATTAAAATGGAAGAAGCACTATGCTTTTGACAGGATGATTTCCCACCGAATTCGGCATTCTCTTGACACGAAACTCCAACAGAACACCTAAGAAATGCAGCAACCAAAGTTTTCTTAAGGTGAGAGCAAATCAGGGTGAAAATTGCAGCTAAGATTCAAGAAATTTTCTATAAATTCCAAGATAAAGATCCTTTTAACATTACCCTATGTCCCGCGCAGATAAATCACATTGCAAATGTGCAAATGAACCAAAATCTTGCAACAAACCTACATGATTAAGATCATTCAAGCCGTGAGCAAGTTAAATTTTAATTTCTTTGAACCTTTAATTAATTAAATAAATACATATAAATCACCCAAGGCCCAATAGTTTGTAGTAAAGCCAGAGAAACATAATTTATTAAACCTTTAGTCATTTCATTTACAGGTAAATTGCAGACGGTGGGAATAATTTATAATAAAATCAGAGAGCGATTTCTTGAAGCATTGGTTATTTAATTAACAAGGAACACGCCAATAGTTTCATGCAAAACCAGAGAGAATGGTTTCTTTAACCGTCTACTACTTAATTTAAGAACATAAACAAGAGAGGAAATATATCATTAAGCCTTCAGTTATTTAATTCAAGGATAAATCACAGAAATCACAGAAGTTTGAAGTAAAACCAAAGAAAGAAAAATGTCTTTCAAAATCAGGAAAAGAATTTGAACATTAAATTATAGATTGCAATATATCGCGTGAACAAAGATCTATGCAAATTTTATGGACTTATACCTTGATCTAATCTACAGAAATTTAAAGGAATTTTGCCCACTGCCGTTAACTCGTACCTAGTAAGTTTGATCCCTAGTCCAGACGATCGGTGAGGTGAACAATTTTGGAGAAGCATGGCGGCATCACTTTCACAATAATGCACCTGATCTCGTCTCCTCTCCGCTCCTCTCATAGATTCAGGTACCCGAGCGGAAGAATGAAGAGCAGCTAACATGAAAAGAGCCCAATTGTAAACAATCAATCCTGGCAGCGAACAGTGACAAGTGTAAGCTTGTAAGCTCCACGGGTTTATGCAACAGTGACAAGTGTTTGTAAGCTCGACCGGTTGCCCCAACCTTCCGTTTCAAAACTTAGGATAAAATAGCGTTTGAAAACTTTGCTTTCAAAACTTAGGATAAAATAGCTTTTGAAAACTTTGCTTCCACCTTTGTTTCAAAAACTTTACCGTCCGGTTCACAAACTTAGGATAAAACAGCATTGGGGCACGTGAAGCCTGCAATAAGAGGGTAAATTCAAAAGTTTGGTTAAAACTTCATTGTGCGAAACTGAAATGCCCAAACCTTGGCTTAAATTTTGGTGAACAGCACGGTCAAAGGCAACTAATACTTGGTCAATGCTCGATCGAACACTAATAGTCCCTGCTATGCCGGAGGCAGGGACTAATAATTACGTTTAGAATTTTACAGTAATTATTAAGCGCAGAGATTTAATTTCTATGAAATATGCTTCTTAATTTATA
>APFE030817430.1:0-25561 GCA_000404065.3 Pinus taeda | reverse complement strand
AAGATAATGGAGAATCCTAGAATAGTGTGAGTTGGTTCACAAGACCTCAGGATATGAATTAGTTTCTATTTCTAAGGGTATGGTTTTAACAACCATAAAACTATGAATGCTATATAATGTGTGATGTACATTGAGAATGTAGAGCGTTCTGCAGAGCTAGACTCTCTTGGTTCAGACTCTCTTTTGAAGCGCTGACCAGTGGGTGTTTTATTTATCAATACAAGCATCTCATTTTAACACTTAGTGACGCCATTTTAGTAAAAAAATATATTTTATTTTTATTGTTACTTTTATATAGATATTAGTTTTATTGACTCTTAAAATAAAGTATATAAGCTCAATGTGATAACTATATTCCAATTAAGAATCTTAGTATTAGATAAAATGTGAATAGAATTGCAAAAGAAGGAGATGTAGCTCACAGGTGAGGCCTACACCTGGAGACTACACTCAGAATAGATAGATCACTCTCGTACACTCTACATTCATGAATGAAAGATTACATCATTAAGTACAACACTAGGAATTAGGAAGTTGCAACCAAACCCCTAAACTATAGGAACTAATTCTAAACTAGGGAGATACGTTACAACTTGTGTAGCCATTTTCTCCATTAATACAAAATAATATAATTATTTTCAACTACCCCCCTTAATGGAGAAAGGGTTGTCCTGGACTCCTAGCATCCTTCTAAACAATTCAAAATTCACACGTGCAAGAGGCTTTGTAAAAATATCAGCCTTATTGTCACAAGTTTTACAATATTCAAGAATAATTTCTTTTGACTGTAGTTTCTCTCTGATAAAATGGAACTGAGTGTCTATATGTTTGGTGTTTTTATGAAACACTGGATTGTATGCCAATTTAATGGTGCTCTGGTTGTTACTTTTGATGGAAGTGGAATTCTTCTGTTCTTTTCCTGCATCATTGAGAAGCCTTCTCAACCAGATCGCTTCACACGTTGCTTCACACAATGCTTGATATTCAGCTTCACACGAAGACAAGGCTACAATACTCTGCTTCTTGCTGCTCCATGCTATGACCCCAGATCCTATGCTAAATGTGTAACCTGTGATGGACCTTCGATCATCCAAGTTACCTATCCAGTCTGAATCTGAAAAACCTACTAGAATAACATCAGATACGTCAGTGTATAAAATGCCATAGTTAACAGTACCACAAAGATACCTCAACACACTTTTTGCTGCTACCCAGTGAATTTCAAGGGGTTTTGACATGAATTGGCTCAACACACTAACAGAGTATGCCAAGTCAGGTTTGGTTGTTGTGAGATATATCAAGCTGTCAACCAGCTATCTGTACATTGTAGCATCAACCTCTTTAGTGCCATCATCACTGCACAACTTCAGATTTTGCTGCAAAGGTGTCGCTGCTGATCTACACTGATCCATACCAAATTTTTCCAATAGATTTCTGGCATAGAGAAGTTTGCCCAGTATCTCTGCATACTTCTAGTCCCAGACAGTAATGAAGGCTTCCGAGATCTTTCATCTCAAAAACTTGTGCCATAAGCCTTTTGATTCCTCTG
Source organism: Pinus taeda (assembly GCA_000404065.3). Taxonomy (NCBI): domain Eukaryota; kingdom Viridiplantae; phylum Streptophyta; class Pinopsida; order Pinales; family Pinaceae; genus Pinus; species Pinus taeda. The sequence goes on along the minus strand of APFE030817430.1, from coordinate 24,012 downwards.
ATTAAATCATTTTCATCTCCTATTATAATCATGTCATCTACATACAAAGAAATCAAAATAATCTGCCCCTGTTTATTGTACTTGGTATACAAATTTGGGTCATTTAAACTTCTATGAAAGCCATACTCTAAAAAGAAAGAATCAACCTTTTCGTACCAAGACCTGGGTGCTTGATTTAAGCCATATAAAGCCTTTTTCAATCTACAAACAAGATGTTCCTGCCCCTCCTTTACAAACCCTTCTGGCTGTACTAAGTAAATTTCCTCTTTTAACTCACCATTTAAAAATGAAGATTTAACATCAAGCTGGTGTAGCTCCCAATTATATTTAGTAGCTAAAGCAATAAGCATTCTGATTGTATTTAACTTTGTTACAGGTGCAAAAGTATCATCAAAGTCTATACCTTCTTGCTGTGAATATCCTTTTGCAACCAGCCTAGCTTTTAATTTCTCTATACTTCCATCTGCATTCATTTTTGGTTTAAACAACCATTTACATCCTATGGGTATTTTATTCTTAGGTAGCTCAACTAAATCCCAAGTGTCATTTCTAAGAATAGATTCTATCTCTTCATTCATTGCAGCCCTCCACTCCTTAAATTGACTAGATTCTTTGTAATTAATGTGCTCTACAATGTTCAAAACATTTGACATCAAAGCATAGTCTCTCAATTTTAATGGTTTTTGAGTCTTCCTACCTGATATCCTTGGTAGGGGACTTACCTCAAATTTGTTTTCTTCAGCTCTAAATGGGCTTGGATTATCACCTTCTTCCTGTTCTTCTTTTTGCTCTTCTTTCTGCTCCTTCTCTCTTTCATCCTCGCTATTTTCATCCATCAACAATGGAATGTGCCATTCATCACCAATGTCATCTTCCCTTTCCTGTACCTGTTCATGAAACACTACATCCCTGCTTGCAAATGTCTTACGATACTCAGGATTGAATAATTTATATGCTTTAAATTCTGTGCCATAACCAACAAAGATGCATTTAACTGCTTTAGGGTCTAATTTCTTCCTATCAGCTTTGGGTATATGGGCAAATGATTTTGACCCAAATACTCTTAGATAATTTACTACTGGTTTGAATCCATATAGAGCTTCAAAAGGAGTTTTGAAGCCAAGATACCTGGTAGGACTTCTGTTCTTCAAATATAGAACAATATTAATAGCCTCTGCCCAAAAACTATTATAGACCCTTACCTTGTAACATCCTCCTTGTGCACTCCACTAAGGTTCTGTTTTTGCGCTCTGCAACTCCATTCTGATGTGGTGTGTGTGGCACTGTAAACTACTGAACAATCCCGTGAGATTTGCAAAATTTCATGAATTCCCCTAGATTGTATTCTCCCCCTTGATCAGATCGGAGAATTTTTATACTCCTACCAAACTGTTTTTCCACCAAGGCTTTAAATTCTATAAAGCACTAGAAAGTCTGACTTTTCTTACTCAGAAAATAAACCCATGAATATCTAGTGCAGCCATCAATAAACAACAGAAAATAATATGCTCCTCCTAGCGACCTTGTCTGCATAGGTCTGCATATATCAGTGTGCACTAGTTCTAAAATATATGTTTCCTTCCTCCTATCATGCACAGGAAATTGTTCTCTACGCATTTTACCTAAGGCAAAGCCATCACAATTTAACTGAATATTATGAAAGATAGGGAGCCGCTCAACCATACCTTTCTTCTGCAATAGCACGAGGTCCTGCAAATTCAAGTGACCGAATCTCTGATGCCAAAGTTGTTCGGCTGTCGATCCTCATGCAACCATGGTTCGCTTTGATATACTCTTTACATCCAGTATGTATAGGCTTCCAACGTGCATGCCTGTTGCAACTATTTCTTTCCTGTAATCCTTTATCACACAATGAGTTTTGAATAACTCAACTTGCATATCTTGATCAATCATCATGGATACAGATATCAGATTTTTCTTAATTCCAGGTACATATAAAACATTTTTAAGGTGACTAATTTTTCCATTTGGTAACTTGACTGGAATCACCCCATAACCTTTAATCTCGTATCCACTATCATCTCCTAAATAGATTTTTGATCCGTATGTACTTTCTTCAAGACTATCAAAAAATTCCTTTTTACCTGTCATGTGAGAGGATGCTCCGGAATCGACATACCAAATATCGTCCTCATTAGATGCTGAAAGGGCACAATCGACTGTGAACAGTCGAAATTCATGACTGAAATCTTTATCTTCTTCAACATGTTGTTCAAAAAAGTATCCTCTATGCTTTGCACTTGCCTGCTTTCTCTTTGCATCATCAGCCTGCTTCTTAAAGCATACATTCTGTACATGACCCTTCTTTCCACAATAATAACATTTCTTTACAGGATTATTTGCAAGCATACCTTTATGTGGATTCTTCTGCGACATTCCTCCTTTTTGCTGTGATTGCTGCTGTGGCTACTTTCCTCTGAATGATCGCTGTTTCGCCATCAGCACAAGATCATCACTCTTGGGGTTCAGGTTCTGCCGCTGCTCCTCCTCTTGCAGCAAGATCTCTGTCAGATCTTCAAATGTGGGTGCTTTCTCCCTTGCCACCAATCTAGTGATGAACATCTGAAATTCATCACGCATCCCGTTCAGTGTGATTGAGATAAGATCAGAGTTAGACACCACCTCTCCGATGTCCCCCAATCTGTCTTTCACATCTTTAATTCATGCAACAAATGCAGCAGCAGTCTCACTTTCGTCCATCCTCATTGAAAATAACTTGCTTTTAAGCACCATAATTCGACTTGTGTTCTGGGTTTGATACAGATTTTTGATGGTCGTCCAGATCTCCGCGGATGTTTTACAATTTCTAATGTGTGGGATAACGTTGTCCTTCACGGACATCTTCAGCAAAAATTTCGCCTTGTTCTCTCATTTATCCCATTCTTGCTCCTGTGTCCCTACGTTCGGCCTCAGCTCATGACCTGTAACTATGGACCAAGCATTCACACCCTCAAGCAAGCTCTGGATCTTAAACTTTCAGTTCGCGAAGTTAGATCCATCGAGTTTTCCAAACTCGTGAACTCGCCGCTTGGAGCGAAAATAGCCCATGCTGTAAAAGACAAGTTCTGCGTACTATGACTAGCACCATCACCATAACTAACAAAAGGTTCTGAAGACTCCGACATATACAACAAATGCAAAGCGGATTAATAACCAGATAAAAACCTTAAAAGATACACACACACACATGTAATGAAAAAATTTATATCGTGAGTTTTACTACACTAAATCAAGCATAGTAACGTTTGTGGTACATCCCATTCTGAGACTACGACAATGGAATCCCATCGTAATCTACTAACTTGTAGGCACCTTTTGTTAAAACAAATTTGAAAATATAAGGACCCATCCACATTGGTTTGAATTTCCCTACTCCAAGTTTATCAGCTTCCTAATCATAAAGAAGGACCATGTCTCCTTCTGAGAAGATACGAGGCTTGACATTTTTATCATATTGTGCTTTAATATGTTTCTTATGTGCTTCGTTAGCCAATGCGGCATCATGAAGGGTTTCATCCAGATGGATTAATTCCAAGAAACATGTTTCTTCATCAAAAGTGTTTGGTAACAGATCAATTGTGAGTTTGAGAGATGAGATTTCACATTGTATCGGTAAGATTGCTTCCAAACCATACACCAATTGAAAGGGTGTGAATCCAGTTGCATTTCTTACCGAGGTTTGACATGCCTACAAGGCAAAGTACAGGATTAAATGTCAGTTTCACTTATGAACCCCTATCATTCTTTGCAACATTTGCTTTAGGACTTTGTTTATGGCCTCAACTTGTCCATTCACTTGTGGGTAATAAGGGGTATTACTATCATGTGACAGTCCTAACTTAGCAGTCAACTCAGCCATCATGTGATTGCGAAAATGTGACCCATCATCTGTAACTATGGCTTGTGGTACACCAATCTGGGAAACCACATGGTTAAAAAAGAAAAGAGCAGTCATTTCACCACTGTTGTTCAATGTTGGCATTGCCTCGACCCATTTTTTAAAATAGACAATAGCGACTATAATATATCCATGCCCCTCGACTGAGGTGGGGCTACATGTCATAAAGTCAATGCCCCATTTGGAAAATGGGACAACAACAACAACTGGATGAAATGGTGTAGGTGGTAATTCATTTTTTTGGTCATATATCTGGCATGCGTGACAACTACTAACAACAATAATACAATCTTTAAATATAGTTGGCCAAAAGTAACCACCACGAAGAATTCTCTGTGCGGTTACATATCTAGATAAGTGTCCACCACAGGCATCTGAATGGAAATCATTCAATTCTTTCTTGGATTCCTCATGCATGAGGCACCTCCATAAAATCGTGTCGATACCACGACAGTAAAGACTGTCGCCAATGATCAGATAATCTTTGGCTTGGTATCGAATATGTCACTGCTGCAAGCAAGAGGTATCAGGCCGGAAAGTTTGGGTCTAGAGATAGATAATTCTATCTCCATACCACACGTCAGATGATGATATCAGAAACAAAGACTCATCCAAAATTGATGGTTCAAATATTGAATCAATGGAGGTCGAGGGAAGGTCGCAAAGTAACTCTGTGAAAACTAGAGGTTTCTTTAGTTTGGACTTGATGAATTCTAAATCAAACTCCTGCAAAATGACTCGATTTTGAGTATTTGCCCCCTAGAAATTGACGTGACAAAATGTATGTCATAGGGTTGCAACCTGAAATGACAGTAGTTTTCCAAAGCAGGATGTAGTGACAAAATATTTGAACAACTTGCACAGCTGCCAAAGCTAGTTTTTCGACATAAGAGTACTCACTTTTTGTATCGTTGAGATTTCAGCTCAAATAATAAATCAGATGTTCAATCCCATTTTCTTCCTGGACTAAAACCATGCCAATGGTTGTATCTACAGTGGCGAGATACAGGTAATTGTTGTTTTGGTAATTTGGAGAATACATTAATGAAGCTCTAATCAAGGTATCTTTAAGGGCATCGAAGGAAGCTTGCGCAACCTGATCCAAATGGAAGGGTGTCTCCTTTTTCAAAATATGTGTAAAACCTTTCGCCATCTTAGTGTAATTAGGAATGAACCTCCTCAAAAATTTTGATTTCCCTTGGAGTCTCTATAATTGTAAAATATTTGAAGGTGGAGGCAAATCAAGAATTTCCTGAACCTTTAATGGATCGAGTCGAATCCCCTCTCTAGACAGTACAAATCCAAGCAATCGACCAGAACCAACACAAAACACACATTTGTGTGGATTGAGTCGTATATTGTAGTGTCGGCATCGTAAAAATATTGCTCTCAAATGTTCCGGGTGAAATGTGGCCCCTGCATTCTTCAAACCGAATGGGAGTTTCATACGCTAATGTGCCCCACAGACAAATAAAAGTTGTTTTAGATTGGTCTTTTGGGCAGATATTGATTTGATTGTAACCATAAAAACTATCCATAAATGAGAATATTTCACATTCGGCACATTCGTCAATAATCTTGTTGATAAAAGTAGTAGGATAATTGTCCTTTGGACATGCCTGATTTATATCCCTATAATCGACGCAAACTCAAATTGTCCCTTATTTCTTCATGATAGGAACAATGTTGGAAACGTAGTCAGTAAGAGGTACAGGGTAAATGAAACCAGAAAGAAAAAGTTTTTCAACTTCTGCTTTAATTACAACAACTTTCTTTGGATGAGCAGGTCGAAGCCACTGTTGTATTGGCTTGACAGTAGGGTACATTTTGATTTCATGTTCAACAATACTAGAGTCAATGCCTGACATCTCCTCGTAAGACCATGCAAATATATCTCTAAATTCATGAAAGAGAGTATGGTAACTATTGAGTTCTGATGAGAACAAGATTTTCTGACATAAATTTTCTCTACAACATTAGGCTTGGTCGAAATATTAATAGAAATTGTTTCTTCAATATTTGACAGGTTTTTCTCAGATTCTATTGTGTCTATGAAAAATGAATTCGAAATGAAATCAACAACTGAAGGGTGGCTTAGTTCATTTGAATAATCTTTGATGTCATCTAGAAGATGGGAACGATTATGATAATATTCCCAAGGTCTTCTCCTATCATCATTGATTGGACGATTCCTTCATCCGTAGAATGTATACGTGAGAAAGGATCCAAAGAAGTACCATATTCTAACGAATGGTCTACCCATACAATTGGTGAATGTGGATTTGGGTTTGCCACACAAGCCCAAAAAATTGATTGCTATGCTAGTTCAATGGGGCTTTGCGGCATTAGCTGAATATTAGTATCAACTTCAAAATTGTTGGTAATCCTTCTTAAATCAGATGAGGTGTAGGAAATCATGTTGCAAGTCCCTACTCTTGCCACTTCCTCCAAATCAGATGGTGACGATAGTGTAAAAGTACCCATTAGGGAGGGATCTTTAAAGATACCTACTCCAACACTTTGAAGTGACAGTGGGGGTCCTTGTACCAACAAAATGCTTCCCGTAGCCTATGAACTATTGGCAAAGAAGTCAAGCTGATTGATCACTGTGATTCCACCCTTTTGAGGGAATGCAATAGTAGAAAAGTATGTGGAAACCACCATAGTCATAGCATATACCCATGGCCTTCCCAGTAAAATTTTGTAATCGAGGGGTCTGTCAACTACCTCAACTTCAACAGTAATTGTTTTGCCCCCTAGTTTGATTTGCAAGTTACTCAAAATCCCACAAGGAGTATATGTTCGTCCATCAAAAGATTTTAATGTAGTTGATGATCATGAAAATGATGATGAACCAAGTGTTTTCCAGTAGCTCATTGACATAATGCAAGTAGATGCCCTCTCATCAATAATAGTTCAGTGAACATTCTTATTGAGATCTTTTACTTGAATTAGGAAAGCTAATTGCATTGGTAACTGTGGTTTATATCCTACATGGTTAAAAACCACAAGATTGGAATCTGTAGGGTCTATTCTGCCATTGCTAACAACAAAGCTTGCTTCTGGGAATGATAGTTTTGTAACACCTTGAGCATTGACATAGTAGAAGGTGATTAAGAAAGATCTTCCACTATGTTATAGTTTTGAGCTGCTCAAGCCCGAGGGTTAAATGTTGATTTATGCACAACTCCCTTTGGTGGTTTTATTGGCAATTCTGGTGCAATAGGTGGAATATTTTCAGATGAAGTTGAAGTCGAAGGATTAGGTTGATCAGTGGCCTTATTATTCGACTATGATGGTGGATTTCCATAATCTTTATTTATCATTGACACCAAAACTTAGTTTTGTGGCTTTGTGATGGATAAGATGAATACTTGGGATGTGGAATCATGGTCTGTTACAACCAAATGTGTCTCTGGGTTTGGAAACAGATCAGTCAACACTGTAGATGTGTTAGAAGTCTTTAAAAGTTTAGACACCTCTGAGTGGTGTGGACAATCTCTTGTAAAATGCTCATCATTACAGATTAGAATTGGATAATGACTTTTCCCTGCCAAAGTAGAGGAATCAGATTATTTCTCTTGAGGGGAATTATCTTTTTCTTATTTTTCCCCTTTTTCTTGCCTCTTGGTTACTTTTGATTTTTTTTTTTTTTTTTTTTTTTTTTTTTTTTTTTTTTTTTTTTTTTCAGATGACACGACATTAACTTTGGAAGAAAGAGTGTTTTTTGATGCATTGGTAGTTTGATTGGTAATGGCAAGAGTTTGACCAGATGGTCTTCTTCCCATTTGTGTGCTCGAAGAACTGATCACACCATCGCCGGCATGAGACTCCTTACTCAATTGTGGAGGAGGAGGAATAGTGAAAGTTGGCCGGGGTACATTGGGAATTTTGTCATAGAGCATGCTGGATTATGTGTAAATCAAATACAAGTATTGGGCACGAGCAATTACTTACTCTTCTGTGACAACAACACTGTAACAGCCCAAAAACAACATCTAATTAACTTATTAACATTAAATTTAAACAATGAAGAGTGCTTACCTGAGCTTACCTGTGCATGAAGTAGGCTTACCGCAACATGGTTTTGGGGACGACTCTCCTCCCAACCTTAGGCTCAATTGTGGAGGATTCTGCTACAACTGGCCACCCCCGAGCCCTCAATCAACGACTACTGCCAGTATTCCTAAGTCTCAATACTCTCCTAAGAGAATGAAGACAGAACCTCCGAATCATCGAACAAGACCCCTTCCATCCTCCTTAAATAGAAAAAACATTGGATGGGAAACCACATGCACACCTCCATGTGTCTGCATGCCACATGCCCACCCTCCATGTGTCGGCATGCTAATTTTGATAATTTTCTTATTTTATTTATTATTATTATTTGTTATTTTGGTTATTACTCTTTTTATTTTTATTATTTATTATTTATTTATTATTTTATTACTTTTTATTTATTTACTATTTATTATTTTTATTTATTTATTATTATTATTCATTATTTTTATTATTACTTATTATTTTGTATTATTTTTATTTATTTTATTATTTATTAAGTGGTTTATTTACTATTATTCATTATTATTATTATTTATTATTAATTATTATTTTTTTTATTAGTTCTTATTATTTATTATTTATTATTAAGGGAGGGATATTACACACAAAGGGTCTTGAATTAGCTTATAAATATTATGTTATAGGATATGGCCATAATAAATAATAAGATGCATCATGGCATCATGGAAGCATTAGAAGCAAGAGCTCATGACATCACCATAGGAAACATGAAGGTGTTGAAGAATCTAGGGAAAAGTAGTGTAGTGTGATTCTTCATTACTTGATAACAATTTTTGGAGTCTTTTTACTTTTCTTATTAACTTAATCCTTTTCTTCTTCTTATTAATGCATGTTTGTGTACTTCATCAAATTGCTACCAAAATAAAAGAACAAGAACACAAGATGTTGGCTCTTTGCTAGGGCCAAAACCTCTCTTCTCTTGAGAGGAAAACCCTTTCGTGAATTTCTCTTATTGAAGCTTCTCTTTATCAATACCAAACCCTATATCCCTGACAAAGAAGATCCTCCAAGCCAAAGTCAAGTCATTTTAAGATTACTTCCTCTTGCAGCACTTTGTCTTCTTCCTTTTAGCACTTCTTCTCGGCAACTATTACTGACTTAGGGCAGCAGCAATGCAGCCCTAATTCTCTGCATATGTGAGTGATTCTCCTTCAAAACTATGATAGACTTTCTTTGCTTGCATACCCTTCTTCCACGCTTGAGGGAGAGACCTTGTAGGCCTAGTTTTAACCTTGAACAAAGAGATATATGTGATTGTGATAGTTCAGTTGTGATGGCTGTAGTCATCCCTCCTTTATTAGCACGTGTGACTGTGATAGTGCTTCAGATCAACCCTAATTACTTTGCTCTTCTTCCTTTCTCCTTCACTTGAGTGAGAGGCACTTTAGATGTATGCTCTTGGCCCAAATGATGAGGTTTGTGGTACTATGGTAGAGGGCTGTTATAACATCATAAAGACCCTTTCCTCCTTCGCATGTGCGATTGTTTTCTACCCTAGAAAATAGTCCCTAAACTTCGTTGAGTTTCCTCCTTCCTTTGCTACACTTTTGGAGAACCTTAGACTTCCCTTACCTTCCTTCTCAGCTTATCTTCTTCGCTGATTTCAGAGCTTGCGTTGTCTTTTCTTGGAGGGTGAAATGACTCTTATATATAGGAGTTTAATCCTTCTTTTAGGCTGACTAGCTGACTTGAGGTTGACTTGAATTTTATGCTTCTGATTTCTTCCTTTTAGGATTTCGTTGCTTGGAGAAGGCTTGTGACTTCGCTTCGAGGACTTCTTATAACCCTAATACATATTCATACAAGGTGTAGCATGCCCTTAAGGTCTTCAACCTTTTCTTTTGATATTTGACTCACCTATAACACTTTGACATGTGTTAGACCTACTTCAATGATCAAGAAACTCATTGACATATATTATAAAAATTAATATTTCTTTTCTTGAATAAGTACAAATATCAAAAGTACATTTATGAAGACTGAACCTAGTTACATTTCCTTCAGCACTACCTCTTAACTAGGGAGGTATTCATATAACATTACAAGGTGTTTGGTTATTATCAATCTTGAAGAATTCATATAAGAGAAATTGGATTAGAAATCCATATGTTATAGCATCATATCCATCAGAATTGTTATAGTGCAAGGCCTTGACTAACATCTCCATCTCATTACGAGATCATGAGCTACAATGCTGGTAAGAACAATGATTTATAGACACCTTCATCATTGTCTCTCAAGGTACATACCCACCCGGATGTTCTCCAAGTGTGAACTTCTAGGACTATTCTTATCTTGTGTTCCCAGCCATCAAATAATATTGTTCCTCTTGCCTACTCTTGCCTTGGATGCCTTACACATCCTCAAAGAGTATCGGATGCCAGATGATTACCTAATCCTCCCATTATTTCTTTCCAAGAGAAGATATGAATTTTGTGTCTATATTGTGTTTATATTTCCCTTCATGGCCTTCATCTAGACTTACGGTTGTTAGTCCTGGTGTAGTGCATGACCCATGAAATGGAAAACACAATTGTCACTCCTTTGTAATTAGGAAAGATCCAAAAACTCCCTCTTGATCAGGGACTTGTCAGAGCTCCCTCTTAACTGGGGACTCTTTCCTTCATCAACAACTTCTTCTTCATGGGTCCTTCAGCTACTTGATCTCCTTCCTATCTTGACGTCATGAAGTCTTTGTTTGAATTTCTTCTAGGTAGGGCACCATCCATCGATCACTTTCCTCCCTGGTTTGTCATGTCATTTATTTCTTCGAGGAAATTTTGCATCATACATCAGGTTTTCTCATAATCTTGGCTACTCCTTTGTCATCTTGTCCATGCTTTAGAATATTATTCTCATGGATGCTTCATTGTACGTGCTTGTTTACATGCTTTGACCTAGTAGCCCATCATGACGTCATCCTGATATTGATTCAACATTGCCTTTTGTTGGATGGTTTCTTCATCACAACATCTCTGTAGGGTAGAATCAATTATCTGCACCTTTTGTATCTCCAAGGCCTTCATAGGTGTCAAGGATCCTTTCTTCCTTTATCAAAGTTGTCTTGCCTTCTTTCGAGAGATATCTTTCAAGGAATTTTGTCAGATAGTGATTCTTGGTGATCATGGTGTTCTTCACATGCTTGATCTCTTTCTTCTTTTTCTTCTTCTCAGATAGAGAGGTCAACCATCTAATGCTTCTTGTGATACCATTCCTTCATTTCTTTCTTTTGAGACTTGTTAGCATTTCTTCTTGCTTCTTAGTCAACAATCTTATGCTCCTTATGTGAGCATATTATTTTGTTGACCTTCATTGCATTATGGTACATGCCTTCGATCATGTTATTGGTGAAAGATATTCTTTCATGCTTGATCATGTTATAGAATTATACCCATGACTCAACAATATATAAATGATAACATGATTTAAACTTTGATGCATACATACCTCATCTTGATTCTCCTTTGATCATCCTTTGGTGTGGCCCTTCTTGCTTCATCTTAGTTTGCATGCATATCATTCTTTTCTTGAAACCCATGAATGGGATTCCCAACGAGACATTTGCTTTGGTCCAGGAACCTTATTTTGAAGATCCCATCATAGATCTTAAAGATCCTTGCCTTTCAAATGTTTCCTTTCTTTTTATAATGGAGTTTTTCTAAGATTCTTAATCATGATCAATTTTATTTCATCGTGGATGAGGTCCTATACTAGGTATGCTTCTTCTACATGAATATCTTGAGCTATATCTGTCATGCTCCTATATTCTAGAAGATATTTCTACTCATGCATATTTGTTCTTACATAAATGCTACACCTTCATGAGTATCTAGAACTCTATGTACATCATGCTGGTAGATTCTAGGGGATTTTTCTAGCCATGCAATTTTAATTTATTCCTACATGCTCCTATCCTCAAAACTTTGAAAGAATTATAGAAGTAAAGAGTTTGACCTAGTCATATTAGAGATCCGGAGGATCTTCCTTCTTTTTCTTCTTTCCTTCTTCTTTCATCTCTTGAGTTATGTGAGCTTCTTCCCTCTTCCTTTTGTTGTTGTTGTCCTTCTTAAGCTTAGGACAATTTCTTTTGTAGTGTCCATATTCTTGGCATCCAAAACATTAGATTTTGGACATGTCTTTGTTGTTTGTTCTTTGTGGACCAAACTTGCCAAATTTACCCTTTCTTTTGGCCATGGTAGAAAATGCTTGCTCCTTTGATCCCACATCTTCCTTTGCCTTAGTTTTGGTTTCCTTTGTTCTACATAGGGACCACATTTCACTGAGAGTGGTTGCTTCCTTCTTGGCATATATGCATGATGTGAAGTTTTCCCACCCCTCAAGTAGAGCATTGAGTACTACAGTTGTCATCTCTTTGTCAAACATGACTTCCCCAAGCTCTTGAAGTTGATCTCTTATTTAAGATATTTTCATGAAGTAGGGAGCTATTCCTTCCTTAGTTATCTACATATTCTACAGTTCATTCCTTAGAGATATTACTTCTCTGGTTGTGGATATCGAGAATAGCTCTACTAGCTTATCATAAATTTCTTTTGATGTCTCAAACTTAGAGACATAAGGAATGAGAGTCTTTGATTGATTCTATCTGAATCCTTTGAGCTCTTGTTTCATCCTTATTGTATTTGGCTAAGGCTTGAGTCTGTTCCTTAGCAGGGATAGTGATATTCCCTTTGACATGCTCTAGGAGTTCATTCTCCTTGAGTAGTAGATCAAACCTCTTCTTCCATGCAAGAAAGTTATTGGTACCTACCAATTTATTGCTTTCCTTGCAAAAAGACATTGATGTGAATTCAGAAGGGGAAATGTACTTACTTGATAGATTTTGAGATGTAATGGATTTGCTTCCTCCTTTAAGGCTTGATGGCTTGTCTTTCCTGGATCTTTATGTTCTTCAAGTTGCCCTTTCCAAGTGGACTTGCTTGATGATGAGATTTTCTTGAAGACTTTTAGCTTGATGTAGGATCTACTTCAATCTTCTCTTCTTTGTAGGTGCCTTTATGTAAGGCTCTTCTTCTAGCTTTGTAGAATTCCTTGATGAATGATGGATTGTAGACCCTTCTTGTCCTTGAAGTGATTGAGACTTCTAGGTTTGATGCTTCAACTTTCTAGATGCTTATTCTTGATGAGTGTTCTTGAGTTTCCCTTTCCTTGATGTGTCACCCTCGCTTTGATACCATGTTGAAGAATCTAGGGCAAAGTAGTGTAGTGTGATTATTCATTACTTGATAACAATTTGTGGAGTCCTTTTACTTTTCTTATTAGCTTAATATTTTTCTTCTTCTTATTAATGCATGTGTGTATACTTCATCAAACTGCTACCAAAATAAAAGAACAAGAACACAAGATGTTGGCTCTCTACCAAGGCCAAAACCTCTCTTCTCTTGAGAGGAAAACCTTTTTCATGAATTTCTCTTATTGAAGCTTCTCTTGATCAATACCAAACCCTAGACCCCTGACAAAGAAGATCCTCCAAGCCAAAGCCAAGTCCTTTTAAGATTGCTTCCTCTTGCATCACTTTGTCTTCTTCCTTTTAGCACTTCTTCCCAGAAACTGTTACATACTTAGGGTAGCAGCATTGCAGCCCTAATTCTCTGCACGTGTGAATAATTCTCCTTCAAAACTATGTTATACTTTCTTTGCTTTCATACCCTTCTTCCACGCTTGAAAGAGAGACCTTGTAGGCCTAGTTTGAACCTTGAACAAAAAGATATATGTGACTGTGATAGTGTAGTTGTGATGACTGCAATCAATCCTCCTTTACTCGCACATGTGACTATGATAGTGCTTCAGATCAACCCTAATCACTTCGCTCTTCTTCCCTTCTCCTTCGCTTGAGTGAGAGGCACTTTAGATGTATGATCTTGGCCCAGATGATGAGGTTTGTGGTATTGTGGTAGAAAGCTGCTATAACAGCATAAAGATCCTTTCCTCCTTCACGCATCTGACTGTTTTTTGCTCTAGAAAACAGTCCCTAAACTTCGTTGAGTTTCCTCCTTCCTTAGTTGCACTTTTGGAGACCCTTAGACTTCCCTTACCTTCCTTGTCAGCTTATCGTTTTCTCTGATTTAAAAGCTTGCGTTGTCTTTTCTTGGAGGGTGAATCGGATCTTATATGTAGGAGTTTGCTCCTTCTTTTCGGTTGACCTAAGACCAACTAGATGACTTGAGGTCGACTTGATTTTTATGCTTATGATTTCTTCCTTTTAGGATTTTGTTGCTTGGAGAAGGCTTGTGACTTCGCTTGGAGGACTTCTTATGACCCTAATACATATTCATACAAGGTGTAACATGCCCTTAAGGTCTTCAACCTTTTATTTTGACTATTTGACTCACCTATAGCACTTTGACATGTGCTAGACCTACTTCAATGAGCAAGAAACTCATTGACATATATTATAAAAAAAAAATAATATTTCTTTTCTTGAATAAGTACAAATATCAAAAGTACATTTATGAAGACCGATCCTAGTTACATTTCCTTCAACAAATGGATGTATGATAGTCAAATTTGAAGGATATAGCTCTTGGTGACCTCATTGAAAGATCAAAGGAAGAATTCATCTAGGACAAGTCTCATCATACATCAATTTAAAAGGGAAACATCTGTTGAATAAGGATATGCGAGATGGAATCCTCATTGGAGGATTCATTGATCTAGAGAGGAAGCAAGTGTTTCATCAGGAACTCCAACTTGTGGAGTTCATGGGATGATGGTATGATGACATGAGAGATGAAGCAGATCAAGGGGTTGAAGATATTTTCAATCCAGGAAGTTGTTTAAAGAAGCCTAGATGTCCTAAAGGTAAATGAGGTATGTATGCTAGTATTTAATATGATAATGTCACGTCATATTGTTGTAGGTAACATGGATCGCTACTTCTATTTTGAGAAGCATGATCAAAGAAAAGGAATCTCCTCCTATGAAAGAATTTCGGAAGGCATGATTCACACTAGATGAAATCAACAGAATAGTTCCTCATATGAAGTAGGAGGTGGTTGACTACAATTGAGGAACTCTGATTGGAAGCTCTTGGGAAAGAAACATGTGAAAAAAGGAAGGAAGAGATCGTGAGATATGAAACCATGGTAAAGGCATTCAATGTCCGAGACCAAGAAGAGTTTACTAGAATATCTCCTAGAAAGACATGAAGACTTTGATAGGAGTTAGAAAAAGATGGAGACCCTTGACAAAGGATATCTTTGGGAAATGTGTCAATCTGCATGTAGGATGATGATACCTACAGGAAGATGTCATGGTGAAAAATCATCACAAAGGTAATTTTGATTTAAAGCGTTCATTTATTATTTTTGAACTAATATCTGGATGGGATTATGTAGGATTGCCAAAGAGAAATTTGTGGATGGCTTCCAAGCATACCATATAGAAGTATGTAATGTCCGTCCAAAAAAATATGGCATGAAAGCAGAATGACATGAAGGAAAGCCAAATGGAAAATCTGATAGATCACTTTCTAATAAGTTGAGAACATGACTAACTCATGGTAAAAGTGATGGATGATTTGTGCCTTATGTAGAATTTCCCAAAAGATGAAGACTCCTTAATGAAGAAGAAATTCATGACATTGAAGGAAGGATCTCTTCGAGCAGCAGGTTGTTTCAAGATCTCCACATGAGGAGTTGCAGTAAGTACCTAGTAGAGAGAGAGCCTAAAAATAAGTTTCTTACTTGGAAGAAACTTGAAAAATTCCTAAGTAGGGAGCTTATGTACATTCCTTTGTGTTAGGAATGAGTACATTCCTTTATTGGAATATGTCCTCCTAGTTTGAAAAGGAGAGGTCGACATGTTGTTCTAGTCTTCACCTAGGAAGACAGAATGGAGGATTGTGTAATCATTTGGCATCTGATACTCTTTGGGGATGAGATAGGGCATCCCATGAAAGAGTAGTCATGGAGGATAGACATTCTTTGAGGACTGGGGAGTCCAAGATAAGAATAGTCCTCATGAAACATATCTTGAGAGAACCCAAGTGGGGTATGTTTCGAGAGAGACAATGATGAGTGTGTCTATAAATCATTAGTCTCGCCACAATTGAGCTCAAACCTTGTGGAGCGATGGAGCTATTAGTAAAGGCCTTGCTATGTAACAATGTTGGTTGATATAATGCTATACAAATGAGTTACAAATCCAAATTCTTCTTATGAGAGATTCTTCATATTGAGAAAGTCCAAGTACCATTATGAATACCTCCTTAGTTAAGAGGGAGTATTGAAAAGTGTAACTAGGTTTGGTCTTCATAATGACATGTAAATATGATTTTATGTAATGAGATGTAAATAAGAAAAATAAATTTATTATATTTGCTTCCTTCATGGGTTTCATGAGCAAGGGATTTTGTTTTGAGTCAAGACTCCCATTGAGATTCTTTAGGATTTATTTGTCATCTAGCCATAAAATGTTAGAGTCATTGTCATGTAATGAAGTTATTTTACACTTTGTAAAAGAGTCAATCTTGTCTATGTAAAGTATCGTCCAAGACATTGTCACCTATACTCTTAAAGTAAGCTTACAACGATGGGAGAAACTACTAGATGAAGTCAGCCTAACCTCAAGTGAACATGTCGGCCTAAAAGACATGTGTGGAGGTGTATAAATAGCCCAACTTGAAGATACATAATTCAAACAAGAAAACTCTACTTGAATTTGGTGAAGTAGAAGTGCGAAGAAGGGATCAAGAGAAGTGTGAAGTAGAAGTGCGAAGAAGGGAGAGTGAAGAAGATTCTTCTAGACATTGCGAAGTAGGATTTCTTTTGGACCTACGAAGAGAATTTTCTTCTAGGGTCAAAAAAGGAGATTTCTTATGGGTAGTACAAAGAAGATATTCTTCTGGAAAGTGCAAAGGAGAGGTTCTTCTGGATCACTAAGAAGATATTCTTCTGGGGAAGCAAAGAAAGGTATCTTCTAGGCAAACAAAGGAAGGTTTCTTCTAGGGCAACAAGAGAAGGATGCTTTTGGGTGATCAAGATCTAGAGACCAAGTTTCTTTAGTGAAGACCAATTAAGGCCTAGAGACCGAGATTCTCAATGGAAACCAAGAAGAAGCAGTGTGAATGATAGAGACAAAGTTTCTCTACAAGGATCTGAGGAGAGAAGTTCCAGATCAAGAAGGAAATGTGAAAGGAAGAGGCACAGCATCAAGGATAGTGATGGGATGATACAAGAGTCAAGGGTTTGTGTCATGGTCTTGGTACTTATCAAATGAAGATCTAGAAGAAGAATTTTGATCGGGTTTTCCTCTCAAGAGGTGAGAGGTTTTGGCCCTGGCTGAGAAGCCTACATACTATGTCACTTGTCTTTTATTGTGCTTATTGGTAATTTTCTTGATGAATAGAACACAATAATAACATAACGAAGAAAAGATTATAAGTTAAGAAGTAAAAGTGTATCAAAAGAAATTATCAAGCAGAGAAATTGTTAACTTTGAATGCCCTAGATTTCTCAACAATAGGGACCATCAAAATACAATTTCCAAATAAGATCAAATTTTTCTCCCTGCTTATCCATCTGGGCAGGAGATTCTATCAGGGTGTTTTCCATAATTTGATCTTCTACTTCCAATAGAAGACAAGAAAAATCTCTTTCATAACCTTGCACTAGAGAATTATTTGAACAATCAACTTTAGTTACATTCGTCACAAATTTGGACTCCATGTATAACTTATGCTCTTCTCCACCAAACATTGGGATAATAGCATATGTCAAATCAAGCTTGATAGATCCCCTAAGCTTCATTCCCCAAGACCATGAAAGGAGCATACCAAATCTTGCAGGGATATCAGCTCTTCACTGGATTTGGGCCAAATTAACCACTATATCTTTAATCATGCCTGGAAATTTTACTCTTTTGAAGTCAAAGGAATATAAATCCTTGTATGGTTTTGTTATATGTAAGCCTAACTACTTCATAACAGATAGTGGCATTAAATTATGAGAAGCCCCTAAATCAAGCATGTAATTATGCAACAACAAATCATGGATCACTAAAGTAATATAGAATGGAGGTGTGAGAGGGACCTTGCTCTTCTACATGTGGGAAAAACACCACCATTGGCCTTTCTTCTTGCAGATTCAAACTATCTTGAGTTGGTGTTAATTGAGGCACCTCCATAAAACCATAAATTTGTCATTTATAAGTAGGTTGTTTCAATAATTCTTGAGTTGGTGTTAATTGAGGCACCTCCATAAAACCATAAATTTGTCATTTATAAGTAGGTTGTTTCAATAATTCAGTTAGGGGAACATATATCTTTACCTTCTCCAATTATTTATGTAAGCTAAAAGCAGATACATTTATGTCTACCTTCATTGGCTCAACAACCTCTTTATTTTCTTCATGCATTGTTTGGGTTTTTGATGGCATCTGCCCCATCTTTGTCGATTCAATCTTAAGAGTTACTAGAGTATGAGGTTTCCCCTTAGTGGTATGTCCAAGATCAACAAGCTTTTTCCCCTCATTACTTTGCTTAGGTGTGGCAGGTTGTGCAGGTTCATCATTCTAATATGTTATCTGAGACCTTTTTCTAGATCTCAAGTCATACCTCGTGTAATTCAGCCTACATAACATCAACAAATTGTTTATAATAGGCATCAATTTGTTCCTCATCTAAGGGGACATCTAGAACCTCATTTAACTCTCCTTGTGCTTTTGTCTCATACTCCCCTTCTGACAAAGTTGAGAATTGATTTTGTTGAGCATCAAGAGTATCTGCTATGCCTTCCTCTGGGTCATCCTTTAGATATAGGGGGGTTGTATTTGGTCCTGTTGGTCCCTTCTCTCTCTTTGTAAGAGTTGAAATGGAGGTCTCCTATACTGGGGTTTTAAATTCCTATTAGGAACTTGTGGTATTTGTCGAGGAGGTTTTTTATTCTCCAATTCCAACTTCACCAACTTGTTTTAGAGGTTTCTAATAAGCTTATTCATCTAATCTAGCTTTTGATCATGGGCCTCCTTAACTGGACCAAAGGAATCAACCTCTTCCTTTCCCTTTCTCCTTTCATTATGTTATGATTTTCCTTCAATTTCCTTTGATGCAAGATTTGCTTCTACCTCCAGGGCAGCAATTTGAATATAATCTATTGTGTCAAATTTTCTCTCTCTCAATGTAAATCCATAATCTACTTCAAAGGCTCCAACAAACACCACTCTAGCTATTGCCCGTGGAGGTTTTATTTCAGCTGGTAAACTGTTATACAATTTGTTAAACCTTTTTACAAACTCAATAACATTTTCATTTGGTCTTTTCTTTATGGCATTAAATTTAATTAAGAAGTATCCATGTTCCTTCTTTTTTCCCCATTTCTGCATAAATATGTTTTCCATCTATTCCCAAGTATTGATTGAGTTGTTAGGTAAAGACTTAAACCATTTCCTGGCTTCCCCATCCAAAGATTGAACAAATAATCTCAGTGCTACATTAAGATGTTCAACATTTAAATTTTCTGCAAAGGTACAAAAGGTCTCAATGTGTTTCTGAGCAGTGATATCATGTTCCCCAGTAAACCTAGGCAAGAGCTTAAGGTAACATTGGGGCATGGAATTCATAGGTTGTTGGAGGTTCAGAGGGGCATATCTATTGAGTAGAAAACCCGAGACAACCATGTTTTGTATGGGGGGTTGGATAGAATTTACTATGGAGGTTGGTTGGACAATGTTTATTGGAGGAGGGGGTGAAGGAATTGTGGAAATTTGAGAGGTAGTAGGAATGAAAATGTCTTTAATTTCTTCACCCTCAGGGAAACAGTAAGAAGTAAAAGGATCAAGATTGGTAAAACTTCTTTAGCTTTCAGATTTGGGAAAAATAAATTAGATGGTGGAAACAAGCCTTTTTAGGGGTTCAACTTCTTGACTGAGGATTCAAGGAAGCTTATTTCATCTTTATGAGAGCTAGAAGGTGACAAACATGAGGTAACAGTGACTGGTTCTAAGGTTCTCAAAGTTCTTTCTCTCCAAATTCTTCTGGAAATAATTATCTCTAATTCAAAAATAGGAAGAGTCTTTTGTTGAAATGTATCAAAGCAAGTGTGAGGCCTTTTAAAATCTAGGATGAAAAACTTAAAGGCTCGATAGTGGAGTTGCCAAGGTGAGAGATATAAACCCACACTTCCTTTACTCACTTGAAAAAAGGAATGTACAAAAATATATACCCAAGGAAATATATTCAAATTTGTCCACGAAAAGGGTGCAAAAGATGTTATGGTTTCTAGAGACGACCTTCAGGTTGATAATAGGAGCCAATGCCTAGGACATCTTAGAGTTTTTGAAAGATATATCTATGATGCTTGAGATTTAAATATAAATGTGTCAAACTATTTTAGATATCTCTTCCAAAGGCCAATCTAGTAAAACACACACGGTGAGTATTATGCTCTTAAATAATTAATATTCAGATCTGGTGGCCTACACACAGAGATTGTAGTTCCCTAGGTCATTGCAGCACGGGTGGAAAAAAGAAAATAGAGGAGGGAAATTAATACAAAGGGCTAATGTTAGAATCCTATGCATTAAATTCCAGTAGAAATATGGAATGGTAATGTGAATGAAATTCAAAAAAGGTGGAGCATGTTTTAAGGACTTCCATCTCAAATATCATAGGCACCATACAACAAAACATGAAGTAGATGAATCTACAATTCTGAAATTAAGTCCAACAACTACAATTAACACGATTTTTTAGAAGAAAGACATATATGAAATGACAAACAAAGAAGGAAAAACACTCTACACTTTTTAGCATTTGGAATCACCAGAGTTTATTAATCTTCAAAAGATAACATACATCCCATAGATCTCCAAAACTTGCAAGACTTGCAAATTAGAACAACCTTTGAAAACAAAAAAACTCGAACGCTCCTAAATTAGTTCTTCATGCCTTTTATAGGATTATTTTCCAAAATTGATAACCATTTACAAAATATGCCCCCAAAATATCTCATAGTTGTCTCCCCACTAAACAGCTCAAGCATGCTACTAGCATAGTTGTCTTCATTATTACATAACAATCTTGATTCCATTCTTGAGACAAAATATTTACCAAAACATCAAAATAACATGAAGCGTCGTGATTGACACAACCAAAATATCTTCATTGTTGGCAGGTTGGTTCTTATGGAAGGGATCCCAGCTTTAGGATTTGAACTTTTGGTGAATTAACAAGTTAATCACACTTTTGCCACAATGTTGGGTTCAACAAAGGAGAGCAGAATAAGTTTTGATAGGCTATCTTCAGATTGGTGAGTTTTGTGTAATTTGGCTTGTCAGCAAACAAATTCTTTACCAACCAGAGTAGTTGGAAGTCCCTCCTCAAATTGTTAACTATAGTTTTCAGTTATGAAACCAACTCACAAAAAGATAGAAAAGAAATATCAATGCATTAAAATTCAGCCTCTTCGAGAGGGCAACCTCCTTTACATTACACAAATGAACAATTCTTGGATGATACAAATGACAAAATATCCTTTCTATATATAGGAGTCTAAGGAGTCACAATATTAACCAAAGAGACCTACATATAATAATATAGGGCACAAAAATAACAATAGTGGGCTTTCCTATGGGGCACAATAATACAATATGGGGACAATTTTAGAAGGGGCACAACAATAACAATAAGGGATACAATGACAATAGTAATGGGGAAATCACTAGTATTATAGGGACCTAACATGCCCCTCTCCTGCAAACAAGTGTTGTCCTCTATGCCTTAGTAGTTTTGGATACTTTTGTATAAAATTCTTATCCTCTCATGTGGAATCTTCAACAGGTAAGTTCTTCCACTTCATGAAATACTCTGAAATTGATCGATTCATAGCTGCTGAGTTCTTGTTTCTTTGACTACTTTAAGTTCCAATATGATTTTTCCTTCCTCATCAAGTTCTGGCAATATTGTTTGAACTGGGAGCTTGTCACATATAACCTTCTTTAAGCACAAAACATGTAAAACTAGGTGCATTCGAGAAGCTGCAGAAGGCTCTAATTTGTATGCCATAGTACCTATCTTTTGCAACACCTTGTACGGACCATAATACGTTGGTGATAATTTATTATCCTTCTTAGCTTGCTTGAGGGACATTTGTTTATATGGTTGTAGCCATAGGAATACGCAATCACCTACATCAAAACTTCTTTCGCTGTGGGGTTGATCTGCCTGTTGTTTCATTCTATTTTTCACCAAGGTGAGGTTATATTTTAAGAGTTGGAGAACTTCTTGTTGATGCTTAATGTGATCTTTCACTGCTTGAACCTTAGAATTTTCTCTTAAATATAATGTGGTGGATGGTGTATGATATCCATAAAGTGCCATAAATGGGGTCATTTTTGTTGCCGTATGGAAGGAAGTGTTATACCACCATTCAGCCAGAAGCAACCATTTGACCCATTATGTATGTTTATCAGATACAAAGCAACGAAAATATCCTTCGAAAAATTTGTTTACTATCTCAGTTTTCCCATCAAATTGAGGATAATAAGATGAGCTATGAGCTAACTGAGTACCAAGACAAGAAAATAATTTTGTCCACAAATTGCAAGTGAAAATGGGATCTTTGTCGCTTACAATAATCTTTGGGTTTCCATGTAGCTTTTGAATTGTTTCCATAAATGCAGTAGAAATTGTACTCGCTTTAAATGGATGAGATAATGCACAAAACTGTGCATACTTGGTAAGTCTGTCAACTACCACCATGATAACACTCTTTCCTTCGGACTTGGGTAAACTTGTGATAAAATCTATTGAAACTTCCTCCCAACATTGGCTTGGAATGGATAAAGGTTGTAATAGACCTGGGGTCTTAATTGTTTCAAATTTATTTTGTTGGCAAACCAAACATTCCGCCATAAACTTTTGAATATATGATTTAAGGTCATCCCAAAAAAATTCCTTCTTAACCCTGTGGTAGGTTTTTAGAAATCCTGAGTGACCTCCTAAGGGAGAGGTGTGCAATTCCCTAAGAATATTTTGTTTGATTTGGGAATTCTTACATAGGTATAACGATCTTTGTACCATAACGAATCATTTTTCCAGCTAAATGTAGCATATGTACTGGGATCTTCTTGTAGATTTTGAATGAGTACCCACACTTCTTTCACATTCTTCCATTCATCCCTTGCTTCGTATTTATCCATTCTAGTTGGATAATAGAAATGGCACAAAGAAATGCCTTCCAATCTCATCTTTCTTGAGAGTGCCATCTTGCCACACCCCGACATTTTGCTTCCCTTTTTTGTAGAGATTTAAGGGTCAAAACCAACATCTTTGTGACCCATTTTTTGCAAATCCTCAAATAATAATCTTTGTTCTAAATTATTTAAGACTAATCATGATATGATTTACCTTTGATTTCCCTTCCCATTAGGTAGGGTCACCATTTCTTTGTGCATGTAGTATTTCCAAATTTTCCTTCTCAAAATAGCTTTGTGTAAATACTTGCCTTTGGGTTGGAGACCTTTCGAAAGCAATGGGTCTTTCTTCTTGGCATAAAACATCACCAATCCATTCTAAGGCATCACAATTCACATGAAAGGTTTTTGTGCAGTTTGGTGGTCGCTAAGGCGGTGCTTGGCAATTGCTCTTTGATGTTCAAAGCCTTCATTGCTTCTGGAGTCCATAAAATGCATCTTTCTTCAATAATGTTTGTTAGATGCCTAGAGGTGTTGTTATTCTCCCATAATTCTTAACAAACTTGCGATAATACCCTGTCAACCCGAGAAATCCTCGTAGATGCTTTATGGGTGTGGGGATTTTCATTCCTTAATGGTTTTAACTTTTCTAGGGTCTACCTTAACACCTTCATGAGATGCAATATGACTAAGATATTCCACCTCTTGTACTCTAAAGAAACATTTGAAGCTTTTTGCATATAATTGTGTCTCCTCCAATAGTTTGAGCACCCTGTTGAATATGATCCTTCCAAGACTTGTTGTAGATTAGTATATCATCAAAAAATACTAACACAAATTTTCTAAGGAAGGGTTTGAAA
>APFE030817423.1:0-23452 GCA_000404065.3 Pinus taeda | reverse complement strand
ATAGATATAGATATAGTGAATGTACTTCATAACTCCCTTAAGGGTAGCCATAACATAAATGTGATAAATTGGCAAGTCCTAGAGGATGAATTGAAGAAGAGCTATGTGGCCAACTATATTTAAGGCTCTAAATGTCTAGTTCTCAAGTCGAGAGGTGAGATTGTCTAAGAGATATTTCCATAAGATGTTTTCTTCTAAATTATCCATAAGGGGAAATCTAAGATAAATGACAGGAAAATTGGCTTGTTGAAAGTTAAGAAGGTAGGTTAAATGGACTTGAATTCCAAACTAGGTATCAAAGAAGAATACTTGAGACTTGGAAGGGTTAACCAAGGTATCCAAGGCTGCCATGAAATCTTCAAGAACCTGCTTGAGATATCTTGCATTATGGAATGAAGGTTGACCCATGAGAATTATTTCGTCAATGAATTGCTAGTGGGAGATGGGGTCCATGGAGATAGTAAGCTTTATTCCTTCGATCCTTCCCTGGGGCACTTTAGATTTGACGTTGCACCCCAAGGCCTATACTACCATGACATAGAGGAAGGGAGAGATTGGATCTCCCTATCTGATTCCACATGAGGCATTGAAAGTGTGAGAAGGATATTCATTGATTAGAATTGAGAATAAAGGTGAGGAGAACAATGAAAAAACCTAGGACACCCAAGACTTAGAAAAGTCAAATTCCTTGAGGGCATGATAGAGATATAATCATCTTAGTTTGTAAAAGGCCTTTGAGAATTCCATCTTTATAACTATACCTATAACTTTTAGTTTCTTTAAAGATTGGATCAGTTCATTGGCCACCACAATCCTATCTAGGATTTTCCTACACTCCACATATCCTTATCACTGCTTGGAAATTAAAGATTGGAGCAAGAGTTTTAGGTGATTGGCCATAATTTTGGATAGGATCTTAAAAATAACATTACCGAGAGCTATGAGATAAAAATTGATAGGGTCTAAGGCTATGAAATATTTGGAAACCACAGTGAAGAAAGTGGCATTGAGGCATTTTAAAATGGATTGAGACAAGTGGGATTGCTCGACAAGAGCATGAATCTCTTCAGTAAGAAAATACCAACAAGCCTAAAAAAAATTAGAGATGAAACTATCAAGACATGTGGCCTTATTCCTTGGTAATTTCATGACTGCATCTTCAACATCTTGGAGGTATATTTCTTGCATAAGGACATTGTTTTGTTCATTGGTCACTAAGGCAGGAATATGTCTTACAATTTTCCCAATCACAATGTGATGGTGGGGTATAGGCTCTATGAGGAGGTCCCTATAAAATTTGGTCAATTATTTTTCAATATCTGAGAATGTTGTTACTCTTTGGCTATTAGTGCAATTGAGAGAGAAAATCTTATTTTTTTCTTGATGATTTATCATTGACTTGTGGAATATTTTGCAATTGTGTTCCCGTTCTTTAAGCCAAGTAATCCTGGACTTCTTCTTCCATAATATCTCTTCCTGCAACGCCTTTATACCAATTGAGCCATAAATTTCATTTCCTATTGGATGAGGTCATTGAATAATACTTATATAATACTTTGCAATTGAATTTCCTTTAAATGAACCTCAAGATGGACTTTTTCTTCAAAGATATTGCCAAATTATTTGTGATTCCACTTTTAAATTTTGACCCTTAAGAATTTTGAGCTTTTGATGAAAATCAAACATGGTTGAGACACTTGGGTTATCGATGTCTTGCCTCCATTAGCTTTCCTTTTCCACAAAGGATGGATCTATTAGCCAAAAGGATTAAAACCAAAAGGGTGTGTTCTTTGAGATCTATTTCTAAGTATATTGGTCAGTGATTTGAGTCAACTGAGGGCATAATAGAGGCCTCTATGACAAAATCCCTCTCAAATAGGTTCTAAAATAGGAGGAACTTGTCTAGCCTGCAAGAAATGTGGTGTTTCCCACCTTGTCTCTTATTCAAGGTGTGGAGATTGTTTATTGTAGGAATATCAACCATGCACATGATTTTATTGAGACTTTGAAGTGCATGTAATCAAGATCTAACCTTCTTTAACAACCTTTCTTTTATTCCAAAGAAGTGACCATGTTGAAGTCCCCACCTATGACACAATGTTATTCTTGGTGCAAAGTGTGAATTGCCATCAGAGAACTGAGGAAAGGGCCCTTTTCCATCTATAGATGTGGGCCATAAAATTATATAAGTGTGCCTTTTTCTGTAGATCCAATATGGTTAAATATTCCTCCAAGGATCCTTGTAGCTGCTAGCTAGTTAGTGAAAGAAACTTCATTGAGTTTCCATAATACTACTAAGCCTCTCGATGTTCCCATATCATCTAAGAACTAGATCTGGGATCCCTTCAATAAGAATTGTGAGAGGGATTCCATTTGTTCACCAGAACATTTTGTCTTATGAATGATGAGTATGTTAGGTTTCTCTTTTGTGATCCTACCTTTAAGGAGCCTTTTCTTAGCCTTACTTCTTAGGGCCCTAATATTCTAGGTCAAAATCATCGTTTAGAAATTGAAGAGGAGGGATAAAAAATATTTGGGAGCAAGTGGACCTTACTAGAGTCCTTCAAATAGTTAACCACCTGTTGGAGAAGCCCTTGAGTTAACTTCCTTCCCTTACATCACGAGTTTTGATTGGCTTTGGGAGATTGTTTAGTTATGTTGGAATTACTGTCAAAAGAAGACATTGGATCCCTTATGTTATCAATGAATTGTTATGGACCTTGAGAATAGATTGGCAAAGCTGTTGGAATTGTGGTTCAGGAAAATCTGCAGGGTCCTGATTCTAGATTGCTTCTATTATTTCTTTAATGGTTTTCTCAACTTCCTCTGGATTATGTGCTTCTCCAGGGCCAATGTATTCTTGGTTTGATTTGGAGTTAATGTGACTAACTAGTGTGCTCTTCACCTCTTTGATAAACATATTTTCTTATGCAGATGGAGAGCCTATTAAATATTTTCTTGATTCAAGGTGTTTCCTTTTTTTCACTTGCTGGTATGAGTTGAGGCCTTATTAGTTACCACTGATTGCTTGAGGGGATTCCTTCCCATCCATGAGATCCTCCGTAGTGAGCAAGGCTCCATATTGGTTTCTTGAGGAGGGTTTCTCCTAGTTATTGATGACTTCACTTCGGTTATTGTGCCTCTGGTGGAATAATGGGTGAAATTTTTTCAGATCTCTAGTATTTTGTTGGGGTTTTTGGTTTAGAGGATTTACTAGAGGGAAATCTCAAAGTAGATGCCCATATTCATGGCACTACAAATAGTGGAAGGGAACATGTTCATAATCGCTGAGGTTAATTGATGGGTTGCAGGGTAACTTGATCGAATAAGGAAAACTTGATGGATTCAAGCAATGATTGGGAGATATTCATATAAATGCATATTCTTGTGTAGGATGTGTAGCATTAGTGCTTGGTGATTTATGAGGATTTTATGTAGTGACCAATTTTGTTTCTAATTACCATGAGAATGTCCTCCTTCTAGTACTCAATGGGAAAATAATATAGGTGGATCCAAGCAGCAATGGCCAAGAACTTCTCATTTTATGGGTTGCATCTTGGTATCCAAAAGCTAATGAACAACCTTGTTATGCCCATGAAGTAAGGACCTCCCTCAAAGACTATAGATCTATCCTCTAGGTTAGAGAAGATCAGTGTGAAAAAAAAATTGGCACCAATCTGAAACCCCATATGGTCCTTAGGATGTCAGCTATTATTGATCCAAGAGATAAAAGTTTTTCCTACAAACCAAGTGCGCATAAATTTGCAGATGAGAGTGTGATCTTACATGTGGAAGATGTGTTCTGGAATGGTGTCTAATTTGATCTCATATTCTGGGTTTGTTTCTACATGAGGGATGCAACAATTTATCTCTTATTCTATCAAGTTGCACCAAGGACTGGAGTTGAGTCATGGACTCTAGAGTTCGAAGGGTAGAAGTACAACCCAGAGGAGGAACCTTGGTGACCTGAAAGAGACCTTTCCACTAACACATTGTGGTAGGATGGGTTGACCATCCTTCCCCTTGATAAAAAGTCCATCGGGGCAATTATTATGCGAGAGAGAAAAAGGAAATTGCAGGAATGGCAGAGGCAATGCCATATTGATGAGAAATCCTGGCAAGTATAACTTTGAGCAAGCCTAAAAACCCTAGCTGTAGAGCTCTCTCTCTAATATTTTTTCCTTTTATATCTATCATTTCATCTATAGAAGATATCAATTAAATTTTGTAAATATATAATGTTAATAGTTATATTATACAATTTATAGCTATAAGATATAAACAATTGATGTCTAATTATACAAGTAAAAACCCAGATTTTGATAAAGCTTACTAATTTAGGTTATCTACCCAAATTTCCAAAAAACAAAACACCAATTTAGCTTCCTATTACTTTGAGAGATCAAATTTGTAATATGTTTTGATATTTTTAATGAATTAGTTCTCCTCCATTGCTTGCTTCAATCCCTCTTTCTTTCCTACACCCATTGTTGAGCTTGTAAATACTCTATGTCTCTTCTTTATATATGTAGTTGGATTAACATGATACAACCCACTTTTTCAATACCCTATCATATTCCTTTCATATTATATTGTCTTTGTGATCATTATAAGGAGGCAGTGAATGAGGAGCAATGGACATGTCAAGATCAAAGAAGCTCTCCTTATTGTGTCGAGAGGTGCTTTATAACCCAATATGGGGGAGATGTGTAACTGTAAATGTTTGTAAAATTTAATATTTGAAATAAAAAAATTAATTTCGGCTCTATATATATGTAAAAATCAAATCAACATAAATTAAATTTTGTTTTGGATGGAAGCTCAGTCCCTCCAACTCAAGTTAGAAATTGTGTTCTAGGAAAAATTGCATAAATAATTATAACTTACGTTGGACAATGCTAAATTAATAGTTCTTGATAGAGAAATCATCCTATAGTCTTGCTCTTACAAAAACTAATAAATTGAGATGTGAAGTGGATAAGTAAATTTCTTATTTGCACTGAAGAACTTGCATAAATTTTGGTGGGAAGTACCCACTAGCAAGTCTACACATTTAGAG
The DNA here is from genome assembly GCA_000404065.3 of Pinus taeda. Lineage (NCBI taxonomy): Eukaryota > Viridiplantae > Streptophyta > Pinopsida > Pinales > Pinaceae > Pinus > Pinus taeda. The sequence goes on along the minus strand of APFE030817423.1, from coordinate 18,393 downwards.
TTTTACTCCTACATAAGTGTTGAGGGGAGTTCTTTGTGAAGAGGAGGACAGATGGAGCTCCATTATGCTCCGTTTTGTTTAGGATTAGGGTAAACCCTGAATTTTTACCACAACACATCTTACCCTGTAGTCTTCCTTTCTAGCTAGCCCCCCGACTGCGTCCATCTACGTAGCAGTTGCCCTCTGTCACCAGAAGTCCATAGGTGTCATTTTCTCCTGATCACGATGGATATGGACTTGGATTTCAAGGTGGTGGATTATACACCAGACCCTTTCTCTGGTCAGCGCATTTTTGGTCGACCTAGCCCTAATCGATCTTTTTCTGCATCGTCGGTTCTCTCCGTATTTGCACTAACCTGCACTGCTCCTGTGGTTACCCTCCCGAGGCTCTCTGCCTCATCCCTACATTTTGGTACGCTCTCCACGGAATCCCCTACCCTTGACTATCCTCCACTCTTGTCGGGCACCCTACATTTGCTCTCTGTGGCCTATCTGTCCTCTCCTACTTTTGGACCCCACCCTCTAGAGACCATATACCAGAGGTGACCCTCCCCCTCACTCTGTGAACAAATTTTGACAGGGACAGCTACTAACCCTACTGTGGGGTCTGCTATCCAGGGCTATGGCACATCCTCCTCGGCCAAAATATCTCTATTTGGGCACTCTGACACCCCTGTCATAAAGGTCAAAACAGCGGCACAACAACAACAGGAAGGAGGTTCCTCTCTAGATCCTTTACAGGAACATCCCACTGCACCGTGAACCTACAAACGAAAGGTAAAGTGAATTAGAGCCACAAACAAGCACTTTACTATCAATTTCGGAGAGGAATTATCAATGGGGGAAATTGCAAACAAGTCGAGCTCTGTCCTGGTTGGACATGTCCATGGTAGGGCATATTCGACGGAACAATTAACACTCTAGGTTCAAGAGATTTGGGGAAACACTCTACAAGAACTGCCAGAGGTGTAGTTTCTACCCTGTGGCTGGTTTGCATTACATTTCTCCAAGGAGGAATACATCCATCTTGTTCCTGCACGGTACTGGTAGATTCAAATGGCCCCGGTCCTCCTCAAGCGCTGGAGCTCGATGTTTGATCTGGAATGGGAACAGATTGGGGTTGGCCCTCTCTAGGTTTAGCTCCCAGGACTCCCTCTGCAGTATTGGTCGAAGGATGTTTTTGTGCGGATTGGGAACACGCTTAGAACTTACCTGGATTATGACAGATCCTATATCCAGACGAAGAATCGAACACTTGCCCGAATAATTGTCTATTTGGATACTAGAGAGGGTTTGGAAGAGAAAATTACTCTGCAGTGGAAAAATATCACTCGAGTGCAGATACTGGACTATGAGGGAGTCCCTTTCCGGTGTAGGAGGTATCATAATGTCGGACATGTATTCAAGGAGTGTCCTCTGGTTAATAAGGCTCCAGAATCAACAACCAAACCTGTTGAAGCAAGTGGTCAACCTCCTCCACACTCGGAATGTCCATCTATGTTGTTGAAGAGGGCCTCTGCTCGTGCGGTCTCCCCACAAGTTGCTGAATGCTCGCACAGAACACTGTCACCTCCAATGACATGATCTAGGGCAGCAGCTGTGAGCGCAAGGAATGCGGGTAGATCTTCTAACCTCATCCCTTCTACTATTGTTACATGCATTATCTCTCATTCTACTACATCTCCTCTACATTTTATTCCCTCCATTCCTTGCTCGCTCTTCATTCCCCCTCCATGCTTCTCCACCATTGCTCCATCCTTCCTAGCTATCACTTCATCCCTTCCCACATCCTCTAAGGAAGGATCTGAACCCTCTCATTCATATAACCTGCACTCTTGTAGACATCTGCCTGAAGTTCCTCAATCTGATTCAGGGTTAGGGCTCTCCACCCCTAGCCCCTCTATCAAATCTTCCTGAGGTTGCAAATCATTTTTATCTAAAGCTATTCTATGGGCTGGATTCGAGATAGCTTCTGGGAGGCAATCCTCCATTGATAGGGTACTTAGAGCAATGACTACCCTGAAGTGGTCCCCCTCATGAAGTGCCTCTCATTTAACTACAGAGGCATGACTAGTACCTCAAAAAAACTAGCCCTAAGTAGACTCTTCGATTCTGAGTCCATTGACATAATCCTGGTACAAGAGACCATGGGGGAGGTAGATATCATTACTAATACCTTGATCTCTCTCAAACTTGGCTGGCTCTTTCATTCTCTGGGGTCTCGGGTCGATCTGGAGGCCTTGCTATTGGGTATAACCCACAATCTATCAAAGCTCTATCTACTTGGGAGGCTCAGGTTTCATAGGGTTGGAAATATTTTTAGCTGAGCTGGGAAGGGAGATACAGATCATGAACATCTATGGGCCCTACCATAGACGAGAGGATTTTTGGCACAGGATCCTTAATTTGGCTATGGTCTCTGGCGATAATAGCATCCTGGGAGGGGACCTAAATTTCTCCCTAGGGTTTGTAGAATCATGGGGGTGTCATGCATAAGTGGATCCAATCACTGAATACATGCTAAATATTTTATATCTCCACACCTTTTCTGATATCCCTATGAACAAACTACTTCCTGCCTGGAGGAATAGAAGAATTGGGGAGGTAGCTTTGGCCAGAAGACTTGATTGATTCTTGATCAAGAGACCTATGATGCAGAATATGCACAGATATAGACAATGGGTGGAAGTAGGGGGAGTCTCTGATCACTCCCCCATATACATGGAGATCCTTGGACCTTACCCTAAGGCAAATCCTCCTTTCAAGTTCAACCGCATTTGGCTTTAGGACCCAGATTATATCAAGCTTATTACTGATTACTAGATTTCACACCCTATTACGGGTTATCGATCCCTCACAAATGGTTTCTGCCATAATCTATCCTAGTTGAAGAGACTATCTATGACCTAGGCTAAGTAAAAACATAGAGGGAGGATCAGACTCTCTCACAGATTGAATCTAATCTGAAAAGCCTTATGGATGATAGAAACAAAGGATTTGAATCCTTACAAGACAAACTTCACCTGATCGAGCTTGAGAAATCCAAGGATAAGATTCTTAAAGATAGAGAGGAATCATGGAGGCTAAAGAGCATAGCACTATGGCTACAAGCAGGGGACGACAACACAAAGTTTTTTCAGAATTATGCTAAGGGTAGAAGGGTATCTAATACAATCTAGAATCTTCCTTTACCAGAAGGATGGGTGGTTGATACCTTCAATAAGTTATCTCAGCTGGGAATCACTCACTTTCAGAGCCTTTACAAGTCTCCCCCAGGGACAAACCTAGATGATATCGTACAAGTGGTGGGAAAATTCCCATGCTTTGTTGATGAAGAATCGGAAGCTGATCTCACCTCTCCTATTACATCAACAGAACTAGAAGGAACACTAAAATGGTTCAAAAATGACAAGAGCCCTAGGCTAGATGGATGGTCGGTAGAATTTTACCTTGTTTTTTATGATTTACTGGGAAATGACTTGCTACAAGTGATTGAGGAATCCAGAACCATTAGGAAGCTCCATAATGCTATTAACTCCACTTTCATCACTCTTATCCCTAAGTCAGATTCCCCCTCATCATTTAACAACTTCAGGCCCATTTCCCTGTGCAACTGCCTATACAAGATCATAGCCAAAATCATTGCTAATAGGATCCGACCCATTCTTTCTCAATCTATTTCCCCAGAACAATTCGCATTTCTGGAGAACAGGCAGATTCATGAAGCCACTGGTACGGCTCAGGAAGCCATTCACTCCATCAGGTCTAAAAAACTTAAGGGCATCATATTAAATATTGACTTGGCCAAAGCCTTTGATCGTGTCAGTTGGCTATATATCAAAATGCTCCTTATGCATTTGGGCTTCCCCCCTGCTTCATCACCTGGATTATGGCTTGCATTGCCTCTACTACTTTTAGCGTCCCCATCAACAGAACTGCATCACACTTCTTCCATGCCGAGAGGGGCCTTATACAAGTTTGTCCCCTCTCTCCCCTCCTCTTCCTTATTGTCATCGAAGGTCTCAGTCGCAATATTATCTAGGACAAGAGATATGGTAGACTGTCAAGGCTCAAAATTACAGAGCATTGCTATGTTACTCATTTATTGTTTGTGGATGATGTCCTCATCTTCCTTGATGGAAGCATCAGAGATACGACTTCTTTTGCTAGTGCTCTTGCCCTATTTTCTAAGGCTACGAGTATGCTTGCTAATCAGGACAAATCTACCATCACCCCTTGCCTCCGCCACCATACAAGAGTCTCGGTATGCCCATAACCATTTCCCTTATATCATCATCCCATTTTACCAAGGGTTCAATTACGTGGGTTTCTGGATAAAACCTTTGAGCTAGAAAATTGGTGATTGGATTTGGCCGGTTATTAAGTTGGAAAAATAGTTGGCACATTGGAGTCATTGGTTTTTATCAAGAGCTGGAAAATTGGTCCTTATCAAATCTATCCTAAAGGACACACCAGTATTCTGGATGTCCCTTGCATGGATCCCAAGGAACATACTAGCTCGTCTTCAACAAATTTGCAGCAGATACCTCTGGAATGGGCATCAAGATAAAAAGAAAATTGCTTGGGTGAGTTGGAGAACGATTGCACTACCTAAAAAGTGGGGTGGATGGGGACTAAAAGACCTCAATGATTTTGTATAGGCATTGGCTGCACAAATTGGATGGACTCTCCTCATAGGTCAGAATCCCTGGACCAAGGTCTCTTATCACAAATATATCTGGCCCATGCAAATTATGGATTGGGTGCGCTTACTTGCTTGGAATAAGACAGGCATCTCCTCGGTATGGAAAGCTCTAATACATTCCCTTCCCATCATTCGAAACTATATAGTTTGGAGAATCATTGATGGCACAAGAGTCTGTATTGGTATAGACCCCTGGGCAAGAGGGGGGCTAGATACCGCCTCCCGGGAGAACTTGTACATCTGTTGAACCAAAGGGATATTTCTGTCATCGCACACATTGTTGACCAAGAGAATACTACAATTCTCTCCCAAGGATGGAAATCTACTAATGTACTTCATTTACCACCTCAATGGCACCGAGACTGGCATGATTACATTGATGCTTTGATCGAATCCCATACCAGAATTTTGGAGGGACCAGATGAACTCAAATGGAGTATGGTTGATAATGGATTATACTCGCCCAAAGTAGGATACCTTACAATCAGTACACATAGGCAAATTGAGAATCCTCATGATTGGTGGTGTTTCATCTAGAAGTTAAATGATCCTCCTTGAACCAGACTTTTCTTCTGATGCGTGCTCAGCAATAAAGTCCCTACAGGGGATCAATTAGTTCAATGATCTCTTCATGGCCCAAGCTGGTGTGTCTTATGTAAAAAGGACTCTGAAACCACAGACCATCTCTTTCTAAGCTATGATTTCTCAAAAACCCTCTGGGAATCCATTGCAACTCCTTTCCAATCTGGTAGATGGCAAGCGGACAGTATTATAAATGCATGGCACAACTGGAGCACAGCAAATCGTGGATCTAAATTGATAAACCTTCCCTTGATTTATTGTTGGACCATATGGCTATCAAGGAATAGAATCATATTCGACGAAGGGAATGTAAATGGGGCTGTTATGGCAGCCAATATTCTCTCGGCCTACCACAAAATACCTAATAACAAACCTTATGCACCGCATCGCACTATTGCACCTACTCCGATTGACAAAAACACTCCCTGGGCATATTTTCATGGGGCCACACAGGAGCAAGGGGGGGGGGGTTATCCTGCATATAAATTATCATCATTATTATAATGTAAAAATGGGACTTGGATATGGCACTAATAATTATGCTAAACTCATCACTCTTCGTCACATATTGCATTTTTCACTGGGACATGAATGCATCAATCTGCAGATTTATGGTGACTCAAAAATCATTATATACTAGTTCAACAATGTCTCTGCATGCCATGCACACACACTCAAACATATTTTGGATGAATTTATATTGTTCAAAATACAATTTAACAGAATAACATGTCATCACATTTACAGGGAATATAACCAAGGCGCTGATCGGCTTTCCAAGGAGGTCACAATATTACCTAGAGGACAATGGTTGATCCAGGAATAGGTTGAAGCTAAGCAGTACCAATATTACCATCGGCCGTACATAGATCAAGCATATCATAGGGCAGACAGGCCCTAGCTTCAAAATTTTGAATACTTTTTTAACCACAGAATTTGGAACAACTATATTTGTATATATCTCTACATGATTCTCAGACTTTATTGCACTCATCCTGCGTGGCGAACATCATTGTAATTATTTCATATATAGTATTTATCTGACTACCCTGCGTGGTACGAGATCAACAATACATAATCTTCACAGACATGGCTACAAGCCTCATTCAATATGTTGCTCAGCATCTAATATATGTAATTTTTCAAATATAAATGGAAGATTACGATTTTTCCTGTGGAAAAAAAGTGCTAAGGAAAAAATAAATAATTGTGGGAAGTAACTCTGGTAAGCATATTTTTTTACATTTTAGTCCTATCCCTTTTTCCGCAAAGGCTTGCTTAAATTATGATTGGAAGTAATTGATGGAAATTATGTTATTTACTTGAGTATAAGCTATTTTCAAGGATTTTATTTTCGGATTGTTTTCCTGCAAATCTTAAGAATAAAAATAAAAAATCACTACAGAGATATCTAAAAATGATGCATGAATATTGCAACCATATGCACAAATTATGGCATAAAATATGTTAGGTAGGTATCCACATGACATTATATTGTGCAAAGGCTGCAATAAGACCTTCAAGTTATGGTTCAACCAAATGTTTGAAAATTAGTTTTTTTAATAATATTGAAAAATAAATATACATTTTTTCAAAGTTAGACATTATAATTTGAATTTGTCAATGCTAAACTAATAGTAATCAACATAAAAATCAATTGTTAGATTTGTGCCTTGGTAGGGACTAATAATGATTCCATAACCATATTTAAATTTAATTAATAAGCACATAAAAATTAATACTTACAATAAACTTACAATATAACAAAATTATTAACCATCGGTATTCACCCCCACTTTAACATAGTTATTATAACTTGGTTATTACTAACCTATAAATAGGTTTTGTTACAATACCCAACACCATGGATTATCAATACCACATGCCCAAAAACCATAACTCATTTCATAATATAAAATTAAAATGTAAAATATATAAGATCTTACATATATCATTGATTACACAGGGTGACGATTCTCGATCATATGGATGGAGAGAGAGAGAGAGAGAGAGATGGGAAAGGAAGGTGTGAGAGAGATGAATGAAGAGAGAGAGGAGGAGAGGGGGAGAAGGAGAGAGAGAGGGAGAGGTAGATGGAGTTGTATGAGGGAGAGAGGGGGAGAGGGAGGGAAGAACAAATACATAGAGAGATAGAAGGAGAGGGAGAGGGAGTGACAAGGGAGAGATGGAGAGATATTGAGGGAGAGAGGAGAGGAGAGAGAGAGGGATAGAAGATGAATTGAGAGAGGGAGACAAAGAGATGGAGGGGAGAAAGAGAAGGAGAGAGGGATGGATATAGTGACAAAGATGTAGGGTAGAGAGAGAGAATTATGGGGGGAGAGACAAAGGTAGGTGGGAGAGAAAGGGATAGAGAGGACTTGAGAGAGAGATGGAGTTGGAAGGTAACCTCATCAAATATGGAAATCTTGATGGATTCAAGCAATGGTTGGGAGATATTCATATGAATGCATATTTGTGTGTAGGATGTGTAGCATTAGGTCTTGGTGATTTATGAGGATTTGATGTAGTCACCAATTGTGTTTCCAATTCCCATGAGAATTTCCTCCTGCCAATACTCAATGGGCAGAGAATGTAGGTGGATCCAAACTACAACGACCAATAATTTATCATTTTTTAGGTTGTATCTTGGGGTCCAAAAGCTAATGAACATCCTTTTTGCACCTATGAAGGACCTCCCTCAAAGAATATATATCTATCCTCTAGGTAAGAGAAGATCAGTGTGAAAATCCTTTGGCACTGATCTGAAACTCCACATGACCCTTAGGGTGCTATTTGTTATTGTTCCAAGAGATAAGGGTTTTTTTTGTAGTCCAGGTGCCCATAAATTTGTAGATGAGGGTGTGATCTTGTATGTGGAAGGTTTGTTCTAGAATGGAGTCTAATTTGATATCATATCTTGGGTTCTTTGCTACATGAGTGAGGCAACAATTTGTCTCTTATTCTTCCAGGACACACTAAGGACTGGAGTTGGGTCATGACATCCATATTTCGAAGGGTACAAGTGTGGCCTAAAGGAGGGACCCTAGTGACCTGAGAGATATTTGACCACTGTCACATTGTGGTAGGAGGGATTGACCACCCTTCCCCCTGAGGAAAAATGCATTGGGAGAATGATTATGCAAGAGAGAAAGAGGACATTGCAGGAATGACAGAGGGAATGCCATATTGGTGAGAAATCCTGACAAGAACAACTTCAAGCAAGCCTAAAAACCCTAGTTGCAAAGCTCTCTCTCCATTATTTTTCCTTTCATATCTAGCATTTCATATATAAAATATATTATGTTAATAATTGTATTATACAATTTATAGCTAGAAGATATAAACAATTGATGCCCAATTATATAAATAACAATGTAGATTTCCATAAAGCTTACTAGTTTAGGTTATTGACCCAAATTTCCAAAAACAAAACACCAATTTAACTTCCCATTATTTGAGAGATCAACTTTCTAATACGTTGTCATATTTTGAGTGAATTAGTGCTCCTCCCTTTCTTGCTTCAATCCCTATTTTTTTCCTACAGCCATTGTTGAGCTCGTAAATACTCTATGTCTCTTCTTTCTATATGTGGTTGGATTAACATGCTACAAGCCACTTTTTCAATACCTTGTCATCTTAATTGTATATTAGATTGCTACTGTGATGATTATAAGGCAGCAACGACTGAGGAGCAATGGACATGTCAAGATCATAGATGTTGTCCTTATTGTGTCGAGAGGTTCTCTACAACCTTATATGGGGAGGATGTGTAATGTAAATGTTTGTAAAATTTAACAATTAAAATTAAAAAAAAAAAATTCGGCTCAATATATTTGTAAAAATAAAATGAACATAAATCAAATTTTGTTTTGCATAGCAGCTTAGTCCCTCCAACTCAAGTTAGAAATTGTGCTCTAGGAAAAATTGCATAAATAATTATAACTTACATTGGTCAATGCTAAATTAATAGTGGTTGATAGATAAATCATCCTATAATCTTTCTTTTGCATGAACTAATAAATTGAGATGTGAAGTGGATAAGTAAATTTCTTACTCAAGTAGAAGAACTTGCGTAAATTTTTGTGGGAAGTAACCACTAGCAAGTCTACACATTTACAGTTTTACTCATATGTTAGTGTTGAGGAAAAAATAAAAATGGTGGGAAGTAACTTTGGTAACTAGAATTATTTACATTTTAGACCTATCCATTTTTTATGCAAAGACTTTCTTAAATTACAATTGGAAGTAATTGATGGCAATTATGTTATTTACTTATGTATAAGCTATTTTCAAGGATTTGATTTTGGGAGGGTTTTCTTGCAAATCTTAGGAATAAAAATAAAAAATCGATACAGAGATATCTAAAAATCATGCATGAATATTGCAACCATATCCACGAATTATGGCATAAAATACGCAAGGTATTTATCCATATGACATTATATTGTGCAAAGCCCGCAATAGGACCTTCAAGTTATGGTCCAACCAAAGTTTGAAAAATAGTTTTCTTAATAATATTGAAAAATAAATATTTATTTTTTTAAGTTAAACATTATAATTTTCATTTGTCAATGCTAAAATAATACTGATCACCATAAAAATCGATTGTTATATTCATGGCTTGGTAGGGAGTACTAATGATTCCATAACCATATTTAAATGTAATTAATAAGCACGTAAAAAATCAATACTTACAATGAACTTACAATATAACAAGATTCCTAACCATGGGTATTCACCCCCACTTGACCATGGATATTATTAACTTGTAAATAGGTTTTATTAAAATATCAAATACCATAGCTTATCAATACCACATTCTCAAAAACCGTAACTCATTTCAGAATAAAACATTAAAATTTAAAACATATAATACCTTATATATATCATTGATTACATAGAGTGACAATTCTTGATCATATGGATGGAGAGATAGACATAGAGAGAGATGGGAAAGGATGGTGTGAGAGAGAGGAATTAAGAGAGAGAGGATGGGGGGGAAGAGAAGGAGAGAGAGAGGGAGAAGGAGATGGATTTGTATGGGGGAGAGAGGGAGGGAAGGACAAATAGATAGAGAGATATAGGTAGAGAGGGAGGGAGTGACAAGGGAGAGATGGAGAGAGAGTGAGGGAGAGAGGAGAGTGAGGGAGAGAGGAGAGGAGGGAAGAGAGAGAGAAGGAGAATAAAGAGAGATGGAGAGACAAGGTTAAGAGAGAGAGGGGGAGACATAGATGTGGAGGGGAAACGGAAGGGGGGAACAAAGAAGAGAGGGAGGGAGAGATAGTGACAAAGTTGGAGGGTAGAAAGAGAGAGAGAGAGAGAGAGTGATGAGTGTGAGCGATAGAGGGTGGGAGAGAAAGGGAGAGATAAGACTTGAGAGAGGGAAGGAGAGAGGGAAAGGGAAGAGAGAGATGGAGTTTGAGGGTAACCTCATCGAATAATTAAACTTGTTGGATTCAAGAAATGGTTGGGAGATATTCGTATAAATTCATATTTGTGTGTAGGATGTATAGTCTTAGTTCTCAGTGATTTATGAGGATTTGATGTAGTGACCAATTGTGTTTCCAATTCCTATGAGAGTGTCCCCCTGCCAATACTCAATGGGCAGAGAATATAGGTGGAACCAAACTACAATGACCAAGAACTTATCATTTTTTAGGTTGTATCTTAGGGTCCAAAATCTAATGAACATCTTTGTTGTGCCCATGAAGTAAGGACCTCCCTAAAAAACTCTAGATCTATCCTCTAGGTTAGAGATGATCAATGTGAAAAAACCTTTGGAACCTATCTAAAACTCTACATGGCCCTTAGGGTGTGAGTTGTTATTGTTCCATGAGATAAGGGTTTTTTTTCTTCTACAGGTCAAGTTCCCATAAATTTGCAGATGAGAGTGTGATCTTACATGTGGAAGAGGTGTTTTGGAATGGAGTATGATTTAATACCATATCCTAGGTTCATTGTTGTGTGAGGGAGGCAACATTTTGTCGCGTATTCTACCAAGTTGCACTAAGGACTGGAGTTGATTCATGGCCTCCATAGTTCGAAGGGTAGTAGTGGATCTCAAAGGAGGGACCCTGGCAACCTGAAAGAGATTTTTCCATTTTCACATTGTGGTAGGAGGAATTGACCACCCTTCCCCCTCAGGAAAAAGCCATTGGGAGAATTATTATGCGAGAGACAAAGAGGACACTATAAGAATGACAGAGGGAATGCTAGATTGGTGAGAAATCCTGACAGGAACAACTTCGAGCAAGCTTGAAAACCATAGTTGCGGAGCTCTCCCTTGAGTATTATTTCCTTTGATATCTATAATTTCATCTATAAAATATATCAATGCAATTTTTTAAATATATTATGTTAATAATATATTATACAATTTTTAGTTATAAGATATAAACAATTGATGTCCAATTTTACAAATAACAACCCAAATTTCCTTAAAGCTTACTAATTTAGGTTATTGACTCAAATTTCCAAAAAAACACCAATTAAGCTTCCCATTACTTTGAGAGATTAACTTTCTAATGTGTTTTCATATTTTTAATGAATTAGTGCTCCTCCCTTGCTTAATTCAACCCCTCTTTCTTTGCTACACCCATTGTTGAGATCGTAAATACACATTGTCTCTTCTTTCTATATGTAGTTGGATTAGCACACTACAACCACTTTTTAAATACCCTATCATGTTCCTTGCATATTATATTGCCACTGTGAAAATTATAAGGTGGCAATGAATGAGGAGTGATGGACATGTCAAGATCAAATAAGCTCTCCTTATTGTGCCAAGAGGTGCTCTACAACCTAGTATGGGGGGGATGTGTAAGTGTAAATGTTTGTGTCAGGCCAGGAGGTAACTTCACAATGCAAATTGTGTCTATGCATTAAGACTTATCATGGATATATACAAGAAGGGAGAGACTCTTGGGCTTCACCTCCTAGTGTCTCTTCATATTCCTATTCTCCACTATTTACTATTTACATTATTTACATATATTCACCCAATCCAAATGATTATTCCCTCCCTTAATCTGAAGGGATGTTGGAGATTCCAAGCATCTTTCGAACTTTTCTTTTCCAAGCACTTTGGTGAAGATGTCTGCAATATGCTCATTAGTGGAACAATGGCATAGATGGATTGTCTTGGCCTCAATATGATGTCGAATCAGATGGTATTTTGTCTTGATGTGCTTCATTTGATAATGGAACTTTGGGTTCTTGGCAAACTTTATTGCAGAGGTATTGTCAATCATGAGCGAAGTTGAATGCACTTGTTTCACCTACAAAGCTTCCAGAATTTTCCCAAGCCACACAATTTTCTTTGTTGCCTCAGCTGCTACCACATATTCTGCCTCTGTTGAGGAATATGTTAGAACTGATTGTTTGTGTGATCTCTAGGATATAGCTCCTGATCCAAGACTCATATCATAACCTGGAGTAGATACCCCATTTTCTTTGTCTCCATCGAAGTCTAAATCAGAGTATCCAATCAAGATGAATTCGCCCACCTATGTATACTTGAGTCCAAAGTCTTTCACTCTCCATTGTATACTTGAGTCCAAAGGATTTCACTCTCCAATGTACTTCTTTTGAGAGAGGAATATAGACTTCGGATGTTGATTTACTTCAATACCAAGATAGTAGTGGACATATCCCAAGTTAGTCATTTCAAAACCTTTCCTCAATTCCTTCTTTATGGATGCAATGTAGCTCACATTGTTCCCTGTCATCAAAAGATCATCAACATATACCATAAGATATACAAATTCTTTGCCAACTTTCTTGACAAACAAAGTTGCATCATCAAGATCATAATGTTTGAAGTTGAGTTTCAGAAGATGCTTACTTAACTTTTCATACCAGGCTCCTAGTGCTTTCTTGAGGCCATACAAGGATTTCGCAAGTTTTCATACTTTGTGTTATTGGCCCTTCACAACAAATCCTTCTTGTTGGGACATAAAAACATTATCTTTCATATCTTCATTCAAGAAAGTAGTTTTTACATCCATTTGATGGACTTTCCAACTGTTTTGAGCTTCCAAGGCAAAGAATTTCTAGATGGTAGCCCATTTTGTTGTGGGGGGGTTATCCTCATCATCAACCCCTTCCTTCTATGCAAAACCTTTTTCCACAAGCCTAGCTTTGTGCTTCTCAATTGAGCCATCAGCTTTATACTTGTTCTTGTATACCCACTTGCAACCAATTGATTTGATTCTAAATGGAGGATCAAACATCTTCCAAGTGCCATTTTTTATCAAGGCATCATATTCCTTCTACGTCACTTCTTTCCATTCACCATGAGAAGTGGTTTCTTTGAAAGAATTTCGTTCAAAATCTATAGACAAATTCAGTTCACAATCATAAGAAACATCCATATCAATAGGTGAATCAGAATCATATACATCACCTCTATTTTTCCTGGTTGAATTTCTTGTTCTTGTTCTTCCAACCTCATAAGGATGAACACTTTCAAGTGTCTTTGTCAGCCATTTTGGAGGACCTTCTTGAGATGGCTCGGGCTACTCAGTTAACTGAGTTGTGACTGAATCAAGATTGAGTCTCTAAATTGTGTTAATAACATCACTCAAAGTATCATCAATGGTTGGAACTTCATGTGGGAGAGAAAGTGTTTCAGAAGAAGATTCCAAAGATTGATCCAATATAGGAATCCCCCCTTCAATATGTGCAATATGCTTATCAAATTCTTGAAACTATTTCACATGTCTGAATCTATCTAAGTGATTAAGTTGACGCTCAAAAACATTATAATATTTGGAAGATTCAAGAAATATTACATCTCTAGATACAACAAACTTCTTATTAACTTCATCATAGAGATGATATGCTTTGGAGGTATTTGAATACATCAGGAAGATACACTTAGGACTCCTTGCACCAAGTTTGTTTCTTTGTTCCTTTGGTATCAAGGCATAATGGGTGGAACCAAAGACCATGAGATGCTTTATCGAAGAAATGCGGCCATACCACATTTCATAAGGAGTATTGCTTCTAATAACATTAGATGGAAATCTATTCTTTACATACACAGCACATAGAACTGCATCAACCTAAAAAATCAATTTTACATTCTTGAAAAACATCATGGAACGTACCATATTTAAGATTGACCTGTTCATTTGATCTGAATTCGATCCATGAAAAATAATCAAAGTACCATGACTGTATCAGATCAGGAAAAACCTCAAATTCAAGAGCATAGAGCGATTAGAAAGACCTCTGAATAGTGGAAGTTTGTTAGCCAGTGACGAACGACGAGGACCTCAGTCAAAGCGCGCTTACCGAGGCCCATGGAGACTGCGCAGGAGGCGAAACTAGCACCTGGGAAGCCCGGATCGGGAAAAGGAGGTTGTTTCTGATGCACACTAAGCTGGGAAAAAACCCTCGAGAAGGAAAGGCCCCAAAGTGCTCGATCGCATGGAAGCCGGGAAAACTGTAGGGAAAGCGCTAAAGGTTAAAGGTGGGACCTGCACTCCAAAACCAGCAGTATATCGGGGGCACCCTTGGGTAGTAAGTAGTTCCATTCAACACCCAATGCATGGTAGGTGGATGAGAGAGAAAACCACTGCTCATCGCACGCTAACAGTTGAGCAACTCAACTGCATGAAATGAGCGAATGACGTTGGATCTGGGGGCTCTAAATCTAACAGCTGAGAACATGCCCGATGAAAGAACCAGATTTGACAAGGGATTAAGCTACGATCTATAAGGATTTGAGGTCCAATTTGACCGCTGAGATTCCGGATGAGTAATTTCCCAACATAACCGAAGAACCGAATAGACGAGGAAGATCTGGCACAACTCGCGAGAGGACAAGTGGCCACTCCCTGTGAGCCGATGACCATGATGCAAAGACAGGGAATTCCAAGTGAACAGCAACAGACGATCCGACAGAGGTGGAAGGGGAATCGAACAATCAAGAGATTGATTGCCTTTAAAGCCATGAACAGAGAAGAAAAAGGACGAGAGAGAGGGGACAATGAGAAGAAAAACCAGAGAGAAGAAGACAAAGACAAAGAGAAGAAAAGATAGTGAAGCAAAAAGCAGAAAGACAGAGGGACAAGCTGACCATAGGCAGTATCGAGCACCAGAGAGCTTCAGAGGTTCAAGCCATCCCTGAGAGGATCTGTTAGGAATCGATTACCATATTGGGCTCCTCCCATTAAAGACCAGAAAGGTCAAGTTCTAGTAGGGAAAGAGTTTGTATACTCTAGTGGCTTGAGGGATCCAAGAACCACCCTACCAACCATTGTTTTGTTTCAGGAGACTCAATTTGAGCTCCTCATTGTAATTCTCTACTTTAAAGACACAATAAAAGAAGGCCACCACTGAAGTTGGACTAAAGACATAGCCCTGGAGAATAGGGTGAACTCCTTATTAATTGTTGTGTTCTTGTATGTGCTTACTGTGTTTCTCTGTTGTTTTCCATATTTCCAGTGTCCATGTATTTTGCAATATGATCGATCCGTTGCCTAAAATAACATAGAGACACACCAGCACATGAGTTTATAATACCTTCATTCAATAATTAATTAAATGTGGTCACTCAAGGGTGATTTTCAGATCGAGTGGTATCAGAGCTTTAGGTTGTTAAGGTTAGACAACCTTGTGTTGGTTTAGCTATGAATGCTCACTAGATCAAAGATGAAATTAGGAGAGGGAGAGTTGGTTGAAACTAATCCTGAAATTGGGAGAGTCTATCCTCAGAAGACAATGTTAGAGGAAGGTCCTATGGGTCCAGACCCTCAATTCATAGAAATTTTCCTAGCCATATAGTCCATGGTAGAAGAAATGTATAAGGACTTTAGAAAACACAAGGATGAAGATTCATCAGGCTCTAAACAAGACAAAGGAGAAGATGATTCTCACTTCCATGAACACTCCAAAGGAAAGGGGAAAGAGGAAAGCTTTCTCACACCTCCTAATAGCCCTATACATAACAAGAAAGTATCTTTGATCAAACTAGATGTTAAATTTGATTTGCCTATATATGATGGAGAATTAAATGCAAAACAGTTGGGCAATTGGATTAGAAAAAATGATGTGTATTGCAGAGTGGAGAACATCGACTCAGAGAAGAGCAAGATTCAGCTGGTAAGCCTACACCTAGGAAGCACTGCCTTGGTTTGGTGGGAAGGCGGAACCCAAGCTAACATGAAGAGACTTGGTAAGACTATCTCTGTCTGGAGTGAATTTGTGTCTGCAATCAAAAAGTAGTTCTATCCATTGGCCTACATGCAACAATCCATGATGAGTTGGAAAACTCTTCGACAGTTGAAAGGGAAAAGTGTGCAAGGGTACAATCAAGAATTTAGAAAGAGAGCATTGATTCTAGGAATCTCATTAGACTCACCAAGGACTCTTTTGAAGTACATTGGTGGTCTACACAGCTACATGAGGCATACCATCCTCATGTTAAATCCCACTAGTATAGATGAGGTATCTGTACAAGCTACTCATCTAGAAGCTAGAGGAAAGAATGGAAATCCAGAGTTTGGGGGACCATCCCAACCCACTACAATCAAGAGAAAGGAGAAAAGAAAGCAAAAGTGGAAAGCAAGGAAGGCTAACACTGCACAGAAAAGAAAAGCCTCATGCACTCACTGTAAAAAGGATGGGCATGATGATGAGCATTGTTGGATTCTACATCCACAGCTAAAACCTAAGAAGTTCAAGGGCAAGAAGAAGAAGACTGTTGTAGCTATTCAGAACAATTTGGGGTCAGACTCGGGAGATGAAACAACCATTGCAGCCACAGGTATAAAAGGTAAGAATTCTGAATCATCTACTAGTAATTCTGCACAATCTACCATTGATGAAGAAAATGAGCGAAAAAGACATGAGCTTTTCCATATTCGAGTTAATTTTAAACATAAAAAGGTTGATACTTCGTTTGATAGTGGCTCACATGTAAATCTAATTTCTGAAGAAATTGTAAAGAAATTGGGATTAGCAACTACACCTCACAAGAAACCATACCCATTAGGATGGTTGAATGATAAAGCACAACTACAAGTGACTAGACATGTGCAAACTCATTTTTCTTTTGGTCAAGCGTTTCCTAGATGAGATTGAGTTTAGATAATTCCTTTGGATATATGTGGAATTGTTTTAGGAAGTCCTACTGTAGATAGAAAATGCTATTTCTATAGAGCTGAGAACAAGTTATCTCTTGTTAAAGATGGAATCGAATACTTTGTAAGAGATCATAAGCTCAAGAATAATTATACTCTCATAAACTTAGGGCAGCTGAAAAGAATGATAAATTCATGTAAAAAATTCTTATTGATGGTTGTAAAGGAAAAGAAACCTAATACAACCAATGTATTTGAGGGCTGTAATGCTAAACAGCAAGCTGATTTAGAAAAGGTTGTTTCAGAGTATGATATCTTGTTTCAAGAACCTAAAGGTTAGCCACCCAAAAAGGAAATAGTACATGATATTATTTTGTAGCAAGATGCTCCTTTGCCTAACATTGGAATGTACAGGTTATCTCCTTTAGAGAATGCTTAAATCAAGAAGCAGGTGCAGGAGTTGCTCGAGAAAGGGTTCATCAGGCCTAGCACATCACCATGTGGGTCACCAATTGTTTTGGTGAGAAAGAAGGATGGCTCATGGAGAATGTGCATTGATTACCGAGCACTCAATAAGATAACAATCAAAAATCGTTATCCCCTTCCTCGCATAGATGATCTCTTAGATCAATTGAAAGAATTTGTTTATTTCACCAAGCTAGACTTGCACAGTGGATACCACTAGGTCAGAGTTGCAGAACAAGATGTATGGAAGACTACTTTCAAAACAAAGCAGGGATTATATGAGTGGTTGGTTATGCCTTTTGGCTTAACTAATGCTCCTGCTACTTTCATGAGATTAATGAATGATGTACTCAGACCATTTCTTGATGATTTTGTTATTGTGTATCTGGATGATATTCTAATTTTTAGCAAAACGTGGGAAGAACACTTAAAGCATGTTAAGTAGACACTAGATTTTTTGAAAAGAGAAAAACTTCATGTTAAACTCTCAAAATGTGAATTTGGCAAAACATCTCTAAATTATTTGGGTCATATAGTAGGGGGTGGTGAATT
>APFE030817420.1:182791-202848 GCA_000404065.3 Pinus taeda | reverse complement strand
ACAACGATGAAGAGCCTCATTCAAACACTGGACAGAAGGGTACATGATATGCAAGCAGATATAACTAAGTTCCAGAATAGGTTCACAGCACTACAGGACAAAGGGCTCCCCAGTTTAGAAGAATCAGGAAGGCTTCTCTCTTATGAGAAGTACATCAAAAGACTAAGCACCTTTTCAGCCATGCAGATTGCTGAGGCTTCTGGGTCATCTACAGCAGGCCCATTAACAGGACAAGCTCTGTTCAATAAATTAGATAATTTGTTTTTTATTAAAAACGAGGTAGCACATTTATTTGATAAACCTCCCGATTTTTATAAGTATACTGAAGCTGATGAGACCGTAGGGTCAATTTTGAAGCAGCAGCTTCCTCACCCAGATAATTGGCAGGACTTGGTAAAGCTACTTTTGAATCAGGGGTGAAAGAGAAAACACTTTTTGCAGCAATACAGTCAATAGTGCACTTACAGGTGGACAAAGCCACGACAGCGAGCATAGAGACGCTGAGCCAACTCAGCACAGGTACCCAGCATCAGCAACAACAGCAGCAGGTACAGGTGGCAGAGTCAAGAAAGATACAGAAAATCAGAAGCTGTAAAACACTTCAATGCTTCATTTATGAAGAACAGTGCAGTTAAAGTCCGCGGTACTCAAAGAGCAAAAAGCTATTCTGACAACATTTAAAGGCTTTTATTATCATTTATACTTGTAATAACTTCCCATCTGCTTTATCTATACAAGTGTAATAGATATTTTTCCTCTCAGATGACCTCATTCCTGAGATATTTTTTTGTATACGAACTTCTATATATTGCCCCTCGCGTTTGTTTAGGGGGGTTGGACTCCGGATGTAAGAATTTTCTCTTCTGAGATATTCCCTGTTACTCTGATATTGTAAACTTTTCAGACAGTTTAATACAAAGGCAGTGGGATTTCTTCAATGATGTGTGGTCTATTGGTCTCTTGATGGTGTGTGGCTCAAAGTTGCAGGATTCTTGTTCATTACATGGCTCAATAAGTTTTCTCATGGCTCCTTATTTTACATATGTTTCCTGTTATTCCATATGTTTCACATGTTTCTTATTTCCCCTGTTTCCTGTATGTTTGAAACTCTAGACAGTAAAGAAAAAGGATAGCCTCAGGATTTAGTCATTGACTACCCTGAGCTCAATCTGAACTGTTTCATATGTTTTCTTCTGTTAAAGTGTTTAAAGCGTAATTTTTAAATGCTACCTTTAAGCCATATCCTTACTGTGCATTGTTGTTTTAAGAACTCAAGCGATTGCTCTTAGATGACATGCCTCTTTCACGAATATACAGCCTAAGTAACGAAATCTTAATTGCTCATTACTAGTTGTATTCACCTCATCCTCAATATTCACAGGTTGTTCCATGAAATGCACACAGGCCCTGTAGCTTTCCTCCTCACCAAAATCAAGGTTTCAAGAGAAAACAATCCTAGACCCCATTGCCCAATGGATTAATCTTCCCTGCTGATGTACTTTAAAGAAATCAGAAGCATCCTCCCAACCAAATACACAAAAAACAACCAAAAACTCATCACACAACTAGCCTAAAACCCTCACTGAAAGCAGTGACAAACCTGATAGAGAGAGCCCTCTCTGACTGCAGCTAGGCTAGAAGCAGCAGCCCAAAGATTGGTTAGTGGTTACCCCGGCCATATTCTCTTAGGAGTCAAAGAGAACAACCTGGGTGTTAACAGAGAGTATGTCTCCCAACAGTTGAAGGACTTCTACGCTATAGAAGGAATTAAACGAGAGTTGAAGGCACCCCATAACCCATAACAGAATGCGCTAGCCAAAAGGAATAACAGATCAGTTGTGGGAGCAGCTCGAGCGATGTTGCATGACCAAAGCCTACCACTTCATTTGTGGGTTGAGGCATGCAATACAGCAGTATACTTGCAGAATAGAAGCTCGCACCGTATACTGGGAATGAAGACACCTATGGAGGCCTTTTCTAGGAAGTGACTAGATGTGAGTCACTTTAGGATCTTTGGATCATTAGTTTATTTCCATGTGACCAAAGATGGTTGGAAGAAGCTAGATCCAACAGCTGAGTTGGGGATACTTGTGGGGTACACTGATACACCCCATAACTATCGGGTGTTTCTGCCTACCAGTTAGAGGACAGTGGTACGCAGAGATCTGAAGTTCGACGAGCAAAAAGCCATGTGAGTATAACTTAAGAGGGAGCTCAAGTTGAATGCAGAGGAGGAATTTTAGGTCCTAAGGAGGAGGAGCCTCAGATTGATGCGGAGCAGCCGCATGCAGAGGATCTTGGAGTGGATACATATACTCATGCTGAGTCTTCCAGAGATGGGCGGAAATGCTTAAGGGAAGTTGACAGGTTGATGTTGGATGCGGGAGAGAATGTGGGATAGCCATCTTCTCAGCGCAGATAGAGGAGATCACCCAAGCGGTACAATAGTTACATGGCCCTAGTTGGGGAGTGTGTAGAGTCTGAACCTTCTTCATTTGAGGACATAGTGCAGCAACCAGTCTGGGTTAATGCTATGGTAGAGGAGTATGACTCTATCGTTCGGAACTGTGTTTGAGGTGTTTTCCCAAGACCTCAGGACAAGTCAATGGTGAGTTCCCGATGGCTTTACAAGGTAAAGCAGGAAGCTGATGGCAGTGTTGAGAAACATAAGGCAAGGTATTTTGCCCATGGTTTCTCACAGGTCGAGAGGATTGACTATGATGATACTTTTGCTCCTGTAGCAAGGTACTCATCTATCAAATCAACGTTGGCACTATCAGCTTAGGTGGGTTGGAAGATCCATCAGATGGATGTGAAGATTGTGTTCCTCAATGGGAAGATTGAGGAAGAGGTGTACATTGTGCAGCCGGAAGGTTTTGAGACCTTCGATCATGAGTCGCATGTGTGCCGACTCAATAGGGCTTTGTACGGGCTGAAGCAAGCACCTCGTGCTTGGTACACTAGGATCAACATCTATTTCACTAGGTTGGGCTTCACCAAGAGTGAAGTAGATGCGAACCTTTACCACATCATGGTAGAAGGTAAGCCATTGATCATTGGTCTTTATGTCGATGATTTGATTTTGATAGGTAATGATTAGTTGATCAAGTCTTGCAAGGAGGACCTTGCAAGAGAGTTCGAGATGAAAGACATGGGTCTTAAGCACTACTTTCCAAGCATGGAAGTGTGGCAGAAGGATGGGGAAGTGTTTGTGTCACAAGGCAAGTATGCTAATGAGATACTCAAGCGGTTCCACATGGAGAAGTGCAAGCCCATGCAGACTCCTCTAGCTGGTAACTGGAGGAAGGAGGACGCTATTTCACTGAGGTAGTAACTACTACTATTTGCAGCTTATGGGTTTACTGATGTATTTAGTGAACACACGACTAGATTTATGCTTTGCAGTGAATCAGCTAAGTCAAGCTATGGTTCAGCCAACCAAGCTATTTTGGAAGGCAACAAAGCATGTGCTGAGATACCTCATAGGCACATCTCAATATGGATTGTGGTATAGACGGACAGAGGGAGTGAAGCTTTAGGGCTTCACAGATGCAGATTGGGCAGGGAGTCCATTAGACTGGAAAAGCACTTCTGGAGGAATCTTCAACCTTGGTTCAGCTGCAGTTTCTTGGTACAACAGGAAACAGAGGTCAGTTGCACTTAGCTCAACAGAGGTTTAATACATGGCTAGCAGTCAGGCAACATGTGAGGCCATTTGGATATGGAAGATTCTAGTGGGATTGTTTGGTGAGAGGATGGATCCAACTATGATCTACTGCGATAAACAAAGTTGTATCATACTCTCTGAGAATCTAGTTTTTCATGACAGGTCCAAGCACATTGATATCCGGTATCATCATCTTCGAGACTCTGTGGTGAAGAGGATCATGTTGTTGATGTATGTTTCAACCGAGGAACAAGATGTAAATATTTTGACAAAGGCATTGTCAAAATGCAAGTTCGAGTTCCACAGAGACAGGATTGGGTTAACTGATAATGCCTTTCTTGTTGAGAGGGAGTGTTGAAAATAGCAACAAGAAATGCTAAAAATAGAAGTGCTAAAAATAGCACTGCTATAAATAGCATTTTGAGATACATTCCAATTTTAGTTAGTCCCTGAACTAAAATTCGAATTTGATCTTACCACCTGTTTGTAAAATAATTAATTAATTCATCTTGAGTTAATTAGTTGTAGGAAATCAAACATGAAGTCTATGTGAAGACATGCAACCGTTTCTCCATTGATTGAGGAATTTATCCCTTGATTAAGGAGATCATGATGAGTTGTACTTTGAGTTGTAATTATTTAGCTCAGTTATCTGAGTTAAGTCTAGTTAGATTAGTTCCAATAGTTTGTGGAACTAATTGTGAGTTTAGTTGGTTAATGCATGCATGCATGTAACTGCTGCACTTCAGATAACTAGATATTCTCTCATAAATAACTCATGCATGTCAGTTTAGTCTGAGACCCAGTTGAGATCAGGTGATGGGACAATGTACTATCAGTTGCAGGAATATTCCATTGAGGATATCTCTTGCATGTAGAAGGAATTCATTCCTTGGAGATTGCGCAGTTACTTTTTGAGTTTGATGAGTGTGTGATGAGGCAAATTCACACAGGTGGCAGCATTGGACCCCAAGAGAAACTGCGCAAGGAAATAGGAGGCTTGGAGGGCTGAGGAAAGGCATATGTTGTGTCTATTCAGTCTGTGAGCTGTATTGAGGAATTGTACTGAGAGATGGATATCTTGTGAGCTAAATCTTTGTGTAATCCATTCTTATTTCCACTTGTATGATGTTATAGAGATCGGGGTTTTTAATTGAGGCTTTCCCCAGAGTATTCTTCTGTGTTCATGTGCGATTGCTTTCTCATTCTCAGTTATATGTGTTCTATTTGATCTCGCTCATAATCGATTAAGCTTTCGCAAGTTTTTTGTAGAAGTAGATCTAGTATTTTGCTTTAGCATATTGCATAATTTGTTGATCTACAGTGAGAAATTCTACATCTTTTGGGGTCCAAAAGGATTATAATGGGGAGGAATGATCAGGCACTTAGTATTTAGCTTAAAATCAAAGTTCTCAAAATTGCTCGAAACTTGAACGACCACGTTCGTCTTGGTAAAACGATCCTAACGCAACTCATTTCACTAAAAAATGAGTTCATATTAGGAATTTATTGAGTTTTGTCCACTTTTCCAAACATGATAAATTAAAAAAAAAAATGCACAGTCACTACATAGTCAACTGTCCATACTAATGACATGGCAGGTGACTATGCAAGGTCAATTGTGGTCAACATTCAGTCAAAGCTCACCAAGCATCAGATTTCTATTGGGTTCACAGGTTGGTGGCATGGCACATTTGTATTGGTTAGTGGAGGACCAATGAGGAGGGGACAAGTGGCAATCCCAGAGGCCACTATGTGTCCCTCCCCAAAGGACTAGCTGGGCGCTTTACCAAATTTTTTATGGAGGTGTCGGGGTTCGACCCCACAACCTCCTCTCCATAGTCCAAAGCACTTAACCATCTTCTCTATCGTGTGTTTCTTAACCTATTAGCTCTCTGCATATATTTGAATTTGAATATGGTTAGAGTTGGCAGTTAGGAGGGCTAGCCCGCGGGCCAACCCTCCCCATGTGAGCACACCAACCACCATGGAAAATGGTTACCATTAACATCCGACAGCTCCAACAAACCACAAACCACGATGGTTAATGCAACATGTGACAACTCTGCGGAAACTATTAGGCTAACAGTTTCAGAATTGTTAGCAGAAACCATGCTGGAAGCCACGCCATGTGTCCACTCCTCCAATCTGTCAAGGTTATGGTTAGACTAACCGCTCAATTAGTGCTAACTACAGATTAGTCCGTAGTTAACACACGATTAACTTTAATTAAACCATAGTTTAATCCGGAAATAGTTTTGGCGGTACCACTAATTTCGACCTTTTATCCAACTTTAGTGAACTTAATTGGAGTTCCTCCTATTTTA
Organism: Pinus taeda; assembly: GCA_000404065.3. Classification (NCBI taxonomy): domain Eukaryota; kingdom Viridiplantae; phylum Streptophyta; class Pinopsida; order Pinales; family Pinaceae; genus Pinus; species Pinus taeda. The sequence goes on along the minus strand of APFE030817420.1, from coordinate 196,854 downwards.
GAGGAGATTTTCTAGGGAAAAACAGTTTGAGTCATAAATGGAGCATTTTTCGACCAAATTGAGCTTAGGAAAAGATGTTCCTAGATAATTTTGACATTTTGAACACATTGGAATAGGTTTTAGGAGCAGTAGAGCTTTGTAAACATCATTTTTTCCATATTGAGCTAATATAGAGGCCCAAACCATGGAAGTTGGACCAAGGAGATGTAGCCCATGAGGGGTGAAATCCTTCATCAAAACATTGTGTTAAGTGTTCAAATTGATGGTTTGTTGTACTGTGAATTGCTGCTTCTGTTCAACACTTATTTTTGATGCAATTTTTTTCATGTATTTCACTTAAAACTTGATAAAATTTACTTGTTTCCAATCACAAACACCATAAGAAAACCATGCACAAGAAGCAATGGACAAGCATTTGTTTATAAATCTGTAATTAAAATTAGCACAACAAAGCTAACATTCAATAACAGATCACTCAAAATCCTATGAATTCCACTTTTCTTTGACTTGAATATTTGCATTTCATATCATCATATATGAATTTTAACGACTTTGAAAATCCCTCATCCATAGAGTTGACCCCTCAAATCTTCCTAGGACCTGTAAAAACATAGCACTTGCATGCAATACAATATTAGATGATGGAGGAGGAGAGGTGTGTAGTCTCTCTTCTTCCAATAAATATGTAAAATAATTACAAGAAATTCTTGAAAAACAAATCCAAATATGATATACAAAAAAAATGCATTTATTTACCCCTTGAGGAATGGTACCCAACCTAGACCTCCTAGTGGTATTTTGTTTGAAAATATTCGTTTTATGTCTAATTAGAGTGATTCCAAAGCCAATTTGGAGTGAATTCATATGCTTATTTCCAATACAAATAGGTTTTCAAAATGTTTTATAATGATATGTAAAAAATGATGAAGAGTACCTTGTCTAATAGTGCTGCTTGTGAATTTTTTACTAGACCAATAGTCACTATTTCGAGTGTAACTTGTTTGTTAAAGATTGGATCAATGTGCTTCCACTTGGAGATTAAATTAGATTTATTTTTTTATATCTGGTAGAAACGGGTTTTTAAAATACTTAGGTTTGATATCACAAATTGCTAATGCACAGACCTAAGAGGCAAAGTTTCACTTTGCTGATTTTGAGACATGCAGTCAGTAAATGTGGCATAGATTTTTCATTTGACCTCCAAATGGGATGATTAAAATTGTATCTTGAACTGGAATTGAATATATATCTCTCTTAGGAAAAGGTTTTAAAAAGAATATTATTTGGTATGTTCAATATGTCAATGAAAAGTTAATACATAAAATTGTCACCATGCAGATTTTCAACAAGCAGTTAGTATTTTGAGCATGAATTTTTCATATGATGTCAGATTGAGGTGATTAAAATTTATTTGTAAACTAGATTCCAAGGTATATCTTCCATATATATATAGTGTAAAAATGTTTCCATTATACCTCTGAAATCAATGTTTTACTAACTCTGTCCTCAAAATTTCTCTTGAAATCTAGTGTTTATTTCAACCATATTTTTTTATTTGTGATCCAAGTTGAAAAACATTTAATGGGTTTAAAAACTAGATTTCAAGATATTATTTGTTTAAAAACATGCTTCGAAAATGATCCTATGTGGTTACCCAATATAGGATTGTTCTTAGTGCATTTGCCATAAAATCCTTCCAAATGAGTATTGAACAATGATTTGAAAAATTATTCATGAGGGTTTGAACCAAAAGTCCTGTTGTGAACTCATTTTACCTATTTATTTATTTTATTCTATTCTATCCTACTCTATGTAGATAAACAAGTTATTCTATCAAGTATAATAGAATTTCCAATGCATCCATTTGTGTAACAGGATCATAAGTAGACACATATCCAAGTTTGAAAAATATCCCTTAATGAATGTTTGGACATGAAAAATTAGTTGATCATAAATATTTGATGCTAAGGAATGTTGAAAAATGGAGTGGTTGTGGCTTAATGACTAGTTTAAACCAAGTTTTGAAATGGTCTTTGTTTGCTTGGCTCTCCTTGATTGTCATATCACAAAGTTCTTCTTTCGAAATTTGTTCAAGATCATGAATGCACAAGGGATCTTGTGATACATATGCTAGATATTTTTCAATTTCTAACTCTATTGTTTGAACTTCAATGCATGCGATCCATAACCCATTGATCTCTTTACAAAGATAACTAGAAGAAGCTTCTACATTCTCTTCTTGTGGATCCTCTTCATGGATGCCTTGTTCCTCTTCTATCCTTTGAAATGAAGATTCATCCTTAGTGACCATTCTAAATTATGGACAATTATTTGAGAAGATACTTGTGGTGGCATACCCTCCTTCTCTAAATGACTTCTTTAACATCATGTTTTGTAGATCTTGTTTTGAAAATGGATTTAGCAAGTTTTTGTTAGTGATTGGGGGTTTTGTTTTGAGGATCTACCTTTCCAATTTCTATGTTTAAGCACGAATAACCATAATGGAAAGTGTATTTTTTTTTAGAATGCAATGGGCAAAGAATCCTATATACGCTTCCCTGACAACGACACCAAAATGTTTGTCAATTTAATTGTCTTAAATTGACTACATAGATTATCTACTGGAGTTGGTAAACCTATGAAGTGCGAGTGCACAATACATGCTGGAAGCCCCTTTTATTAAATCAATTTATCAATGTGATGATTGAGTTTGTAGAGATTACCTCTAAGGATGTTTTTATATTTATGTTCCAAATGAAATTAGTAAGTTTAAATCTAGGATTATCTCTTACTTCTACTAAAATCAAGATGTTTCTTATTCTTGTAAAATTACATTGAAGCAAAAACTCTTATAAACTAACATTGATCTCTAAGAATAGAATTGTTGAACTATGGTTCTAACAATTATTGTATAAAGTTAGAGATCAAATCAAATACTAGAAACCATGTTTTAAAGTGAAACTATTCTAAAAAAACAAATACTGAAAACCATGCTTGAAAATGAAACTAATCTAGGAATGAAAAAAAAAATTTAAAAAAAAAAAAAAACAAACAAACAAACAAACAAACACACTCATATGTTAAAAAGGAAATTCACTCATTATGCTGAAAGGAAACTATGAAGCATTCTATGATAAAATTTATTACTTTGCATCTATCAATCCTATCTACTTGAGAATGATGAAGGAAAAACATGTGAACATAATTTAAATCACTGTAACAATTGATGGAAGGAAAGCATGTAAATGACTGTCTAAGAAAGCATATAAATGACTAAATCTTGTGATTAGAGAAAGCATGTAAATGACTGAATTGAAATACAATTGAAGCTATATTAAATGTTTAGATGAAACTACATCAAATGATAAATAAACTCAACAAAAACTATAGCAATTAATAAACAGAAAACAAGCAAATGTAAAACCTTCGCCATTTGCAGGGGCCCTCCACAAACAGGCGGTTAAAAAGATTTAAATGATTAGTCAATCATGAATTTGAACTTCAAGATGTCTTCATCATTAACAGAGTAAAAACAGAGTGTCAAAACATTACAGTTGAATATCAAAAATTAACCTTCTCCTTTGCTTCAATGGAGTGTTTATATAGTGATTACAATGTAACTTCATGGAGATTCATATGGCTAAAAATCATAACTGAATGGACACTTGGTTGCCACGAATTTGATGAATCACAGTCCTTTCCAACTTATTTGTTGATTATGTATTAAATGACAATTTGAAAAAACGTATGTCCACATAATTTGCAAAATAATGCTGCAAAGATCTTCAAAAATATCTCAAATGGTAACGAATTTGAGAAAATTGCTTATGGTGAACTTAATTGCGCCCATTATGAACAAAACCCATGTTTTTGTTTTCTGAGATTCGCTTTCAGTTACTCAAAAACTCATTTTAATTTGATTGGTCAAACTGTTGTGATTTTCCCTTGATCTTTGCCTAGAGGTCCACATGTGCGAGTTGGGTGGAATTTGACCAATCGCAATCCATATTGGAGCTTCTAGAAATAATGTCCATGTGTCAGATTTCATTCTAGAGTGGTGATACTACCTCAACCATAGAGGTAGCTACAGAAACTTGACAAATTTGAATCAACTTGAACCTATTAAACCGTCATTAGTTAAAACTATGCAAAACTCTTCTTAATTCATTAAATATAATCGAAATAATAATAATAAACCATGTAAACATGTATGCGGGAATTTGGTGCGTTTATGAAGAAAAATGGTTAAAAACGATGATAACGGATGAATGGAATGATGCGAAAATGAATGGTTTCATCAACAAAATTATGACAAATTGGAGGCCCAATAGATCCTCATTGTAACATAGTTCAAGAAGGCATGTATCCATCACATCTCTTCTTAGAGATAAGATACCATTGTTCAAGCTAGTTTTCTTTGATTCTACATGTATACAGTTTCAGAATTTTCCATTTATTAATTAAAGTCAAGTTTCACTATATCTCTATGTTTTGGTTTTAAATCCATATTTCATTTCGTTCCCTTCATAAATTTGGATCATATGGGATTTTTTGTAGCCACTTTTCATTTTTGGTTTTCAAAAGATATGTGTGTATGTGTGTAAAAAAACAAGATATAAAGACTCATTTTACCAATGCATTGTTAAACTCTTATAAGGCTTTTGTGTTATATTTTGATGTATGCCTAACATTGTGCCTAAACCTTATAAAGTGAAACACGACTATATATATATATATAAAAGGGTGGGCCACCCCACAAATGTACGTAGCCACCGAGGATTTGTGCATGCCACAAACACATCACCGTATGCTTGGATCAAGTTGTGCCCATATAAAACTCGACAACATCAACAAATCGACAGTTATGTCGGAAGGAGTGCCCAAGGGTTTGTTTCTCAGAACAATCGTTGGGGAGATCTACGGTCGAGATCTTCCCCACTATCACTTAAAAGAAAACCACTTACCAGCATGGGATCCCCTGAGGGCAGAAAACGGTTTTCATTGAAACCACTCACGACAACAAGAGAGCATGCAACAGGCGAGCCAACTCACACTCCCACACCACCTTTCATCCCCACGTCATATTTCATGTTCATGTAGTTTTCCACCTCATTTTTTCTTTATTTTTTTGTCCATATCCTCGTCACTTCGTTTTCTCGCCTCATCGTCAAATAAAACTCTTCTACATCCTATTATAGACTTATCATTTTAGATGTGTTCACTCACGTTCTCGGCCCATAATTATAGCAACATTCTCCTAAAGTATCCAGATAATAATATTACTTAATCTCCTCCAATTTTAATTAAAATGATAAAATCTAAAATGGCCAAGAAAACTATTTTGTCTGCATTGACCACACACATTCCTATAATGGACACAAAGAGGGACATTTTTATCCTTGTTTGTTCATTGAACCTTATGGAAGTTCGACAAAACCTATTCATTAGTCAAGTTGAGCCATAGGTCCCTCTTCGAGTAATAAAGTATAGTCTTGGTATTGCCATTATTCCTCATACTTATCCTTTCCTGGAATTCATTAGTTGGATTACTTCTTCTTTGTATCCTCAACGAAATTTCGTCATGAACTCTGTGGGTGAAAATATTTTCCAAGTGTTTTCTCAGTTAATCTTCCAAGCTATAAACTTCCCTAAGCAAGACAACTACACAACATTTACCGATGATTCCCTTCTATCTACTTATCAGAATATTTTTGGAGAAGAAAAAGAGAAGGTTTTTAGACTTATTTTTCCTTTCGATTATGCTCTTCCTCCAACTACCATTGAGTTTCCCATAACCCTATTCTTAGAAGATGGCAAGGCAATTATTTTAGTTATTATGGGCATAGTGGGGAAGGATGATACAAGAACTATTAATTTCCAGTCTCTGGGTTTTTCCCATTTAATGATATAGCCAAATAGTGTGCTAGACATTCCTACCTACTCGAAATATTCTATCAATCTTCAATTTCATAATTTTAGCATTACTGGATGTTTTAGATACCCATCTTTGTTAGTTTATCTTTTCCTATACACCCATGTTGATCAGTTTGTTAACTTGGGGTCAAATATTGTTGATCCTAATAAAAAAAATAGTCAGTTGTTAATTGGATGTATATTGTTAGAAGGAAAGAGAATAATGAAGGATTCTCCCATTATATATCTTCTTTTATGTCAGTTGTATACAAGATTATAAATAATCTTCCTACTCCTAGAATTCTTCCACAACCAAAGTCCTTGTTGCGATTAAGCAGAGATTTCAAAGTTTGGTGATTGGAACATTTTCAAGGATTGTTTGGAAATAAGGCTATATGGTGTAGAAATTCCACCTTACAAGTTGCTTGTATTCACACCTATGAGAATTTTTGCTTTGGAGTTTATCAAACAAAGTCTATATGTGTACTAGCTCCATTTTGTTCCAACTTGGAAAGACTTCCTATTTGAGTTACTTAGAATAGTGAGTCCTTTTATTGTGAACAATAGACAGGCTGCAAAAGAAGTTGAGAAAATGATGTAAGAATTGGGTTTTGAGCAAGGCGAAAAATGGAACTATGACCCACATCAAGTAATTTCCAAAAGGGGGATGGAAATAACTTGTGCTCCATACACCCATGAGGTAAGAATAGAGCTAGAAAAATGATCAAATTTTGGTACGAAGGAATCACAACAAAGTATACATGCAGAAACTCCTCTTCCAAAAGAAAAATGTTTGAAAGTAAATTCTCTAGAATTTAAGAATATTCATATTGAAAGTTCACAATCTAGTAAAAAAGCTAAAACTCAAGGAGGAGAGGCAGGAGCTTCACAATTGATAGAAAGGCCTTCAAGTGAAATATGATTTCAAGTGCAATTGGAAGATATAAGATTATCATCCTCATCTCCAAATCCTACTGAAGAGGAGTTGTCTTCCCTTAATTCTTTGAAGAATAAATTTCAACAGATTGAGGAGAAGTAATGTTATGACACAGTTGAAAGCCAATTTTGTCTCTAATTATCAAACTATATTCTTGTCAGCCATGGATCTTGAGAGGTATCAATTGAAGCTATCACTTACTCATCCAGTGTCTCAATCCCTTTCCTTAGCCATAGATTTCAAGACTTTAAATTTATTTGTAAATACTAAAGACATTCCTCTGCCTGACAAGATCAATCTACATAGAAAAACGAGAGGATTAATCTATAGTGATCTCAGTAGGACTTATTTTCCAGCTAATAAATCATAGGCACTCTAGGAGGATGTGATATATTAGTTTAAATAAGAGAAGGAAAATTCTAGAACCCTCCACACTCAAATGAAGAGTTCAAAAAGTCAATTATTAAACTTGGAGCGAATCCTGAAGATAGAAAAACCATTCAGGCATTGATAGAAAGTATAAAGTCACAAGTTCAAACGTTGAAGAAGAAATTAAAAATTCCTACGATAGAGCATATCGCAACACCTACACTAGCTCAGATAGAAGAAGAAATGGAAATTTTGACATATAAACTACTGGATAGAAACCGAGAGATTGAAATCCTCAAGCAACAAAATGAAGACCTATAACAAAAGATAGACAAGCATTTATGCACTGTGGTAGTGCCAACTGACTTAGAGGATCCAACAAAAAAGCTAATCGGGGTCATGATTGAATTAAAGATCTCAGAGGATGAACTAACGAAGCTGCAAAAAATCCTAAATGATACTAAGGAACAATTGAAACATAAATAAAGGCAACTTAATGTGTCAAGGGAGAATGAAAGTCAATCTAATGCTAAATATCAGTCAACATGTGAGGAAATAAAGGAGTTGAAGGAGAAACTCAAAGGGAACATGTCTTTGGTTCAAGCAAGGAATATTATATGGGATGATAAAAATTCAACAAATTCGAGAAATTTGGGAGCATATGAATGTTATTGCAGAAGCAAAAGCCATGATTAGATCCTCTTAAATGATTATTCATACAAACAAAAACCAAACACATGAAAGCACATAGATAGCAAAGAACATCATTGATTATTTGAATGCCAAATCCTCCCATGAGCTAAGAGCTGTGGATATTTTAGATAACGCATCTATAGTGTTGGAAATAAGTAAGATGGTTCAGAGGAATATATACAAGAAACAAGCAGAGAACGGATTGGAAGAAGTCAAAGAATCAGTTGCATCTTTCAATTCCAAATTTGATAAAAGAATTATAGCCGGAATACCAACCTACTAGGATCGACAGGGAAGCCTTATTTCATGGGAGCAGTATGAAACACTTTTAGTAGATGCCAAAAGAAAAATCAATTCAGCACATGAGAAAATTGTAGTTTTGAAGGTCTCAACAATAGTAAATTATCTGCAAAGAGATTTCCAGTTTCTTTGGCAAATTAAAACTCTATTTACAGACAAGCCAAACTATGCTAAACTGGCAAATCTAAAGATGGCTTATGGTAGAATACTCCAATGTCCAGTTCTTGATCTAGCACTTTGGAAAAAGTGCCATAATCTTTCCATTCAATTGAACGTTCGAGTGGTAGAACTTGGGGCTACATCAAGTGAAACAAAAATATCAAAAGAAACAGAGTCCCAAAAGTCTAAATGAATTTTATTTTGAGAAATTGAAATAATTTCATTGTGTAACTTTGTAATAATTTTCAAGTGTTTTAAAGTAACTCAAATAGCTAAGAATAGCTAATAGGTAGTTAAAGCAGTTAAAAATTACTCATAATTATTTTTAGATGTAACTTTTTTTAAAAGAAGACAGAGGGACCAAGAGATGGGTTTCGAATTTTTCCCTAGAGATCATATGTTTTGTTTTATAATGTGATAAAGTTTTTCTTGTATAATTAATAAAAGTTTCAAGTGATTCCACGTGTGTTTTGGCTATAGCATGTGTTTTATATCTTTGTAAGTCATTCACTATGTTAATTCTTCTATTGAAATATATGTAATGAAGTTGTTGGTTTATTTTTATAAACAAATTTACTAATGTTGTGATAATAGTAGAGAGTACCTATAAAATTTTACTTAAATAAGCCTTAAAAAATTTCTCCACATTTTCATAAATTCATTCTCTTTCATTCCATAGTCTCTACTAAGATTTTGCGTAAAGGATTTTATCTCATCCCTCTACACTGAATATTTATTCTCAGAAATCCTCCCTACCATACTACAACCTTAGTAAATTGTAGTCAAAAACATATTGGCCATCTTGAACGGTTTGGTATCTTTTCCAAGAGTTTAAATCACATTACACCTCAAGGAAATATCTTTGGGCAATGATATTTATAGTTTTAAAAGAAAATATTTTCATTTATTTTGAATAGATGTCCTAGGCACCGGCCTCCTCTCAATCAAAGGTTGTCCTAGGGTTATGTTGTAGCGGTTACAACCACCCTCCAAAATTTTGGCCTGCACCCAATTTCAAAGCCTCCCTTGAGAGTTTCACTTGATGACTAAACACGCTCAGGTTACTCCGTGAGCCCGTGTGAGTCTTTGCATCTACCTTGCTTGTTCATTTCATCCAAGTTTTTGCATGTTGGTATCGAAGTCATACTTACGACCATGTTTTGGTCATGCTCAAGGTCTTCGCTTCATGTGTACATGTTGTGTTTGTTATGAAAGCATCTGTCACACTCACACACGGGGTTACACTCACTGCTGCATAAGCGTTGTCACAGTCGATCAACGATCAATCACAAGTGTTGTGCTTGTCACTCACACCGTCAGTCAGTCATGTTGAGCATGTGCGTCTGGATGGTTTGGGTCATCTTGTCATCAAGTCATGTTGGTGTGTGTTTGCAAGATCAAATGTGCATCTTTCACTCATTCACACGACCGGAATCCCCTCTAACAATCGGACCATCACCCTGCCATCGACTCGATCAACTGTCACCCAGAACAACACATAAGCATCAAGCAAATCATTTTAATCTATGTTGCCCACAAGCATATCAATCAGCCTTCAATCTAGTCGATCAAAGGATTTGGCCTGACAGCCACCCGAGACTCATTCCCCTCAAAATTTGTGCAGGAGTTGCAGACCTTGCCTACTCCGCTGGCTGGGAAAATTGAGCAGACAGGTTAGATAGACACCTAGTGTCCATCCTTGTCTCCCTCAGAAAATTGCGCAGATTTTCCAGGTAGTCCTCCTGACAGTCGACTAGTTGCTCATCAAGAAAATCGCCTAGTTTTCATGAGCAAGCCCTCTGCTACCCAGTAGTCCACTCAACTCAAAAAATTACATAGATATGATCAGCAGGCCGACCTCCCAACCTCAGTGTAGTTTCTCTTTCCAGCAGCTCGCAGCAGTAGACTACCAGTCCCCTCCAAGAATTGCATAGTTTCTGTTGCCAAGCACCCAACCAACTGACTACCAGTTCCCCTTAGGAATTGCTCAATTTCTACTGCCAGTGACCCAACCAGCTAACTTCTAGTTCCCCTTGGGAATTACGTAGTTTCTGCTGCCAGGCTCCCAGCCAATTCCTCCAAAAGACTGCGCAATATCTGCCTGCTGATCCTCCATGCAGCCCTGCCTGTTCCTCCATAAAATTGTGCAAATTTTGGTGTCAAGCCCCAGTTACCCGATCGTTCTAGAAAATGCACAGATTCGGTTTTCCTCTCCTTCCTGCAGCTTGTTCTGTCCCTCCCAAAATTTGTGTAGTTTTTCCCTCCATCCGAGCCAGACCTCGCGGAAAGTCAATGTCGACTCAGATTGCCCATCTTCATCACCAAGTGACTCTTGTACAATTTCCATTAGCAGTACCCAAAGTCATCATCCCACCTCGCAACCTTGCTACTTCTCCTGGTCGCCTACATCCGAAATGATCATGCATCATGGTAGACTAGGAGGTCTTTGGATTTGATGTCTCGTCATGAGTGACTGTAGGTACAAGTATACTAACAAACATGGTGCGAAGACAACGAGATGAACGAAGGGAGCACATGCAGAAGGTTAGGTCCACCAACGAACGAATGAATGATGCATGTGAAGAGATGTGCTTGTGAATGGATGATCATGCAAAGATGTGTTCATGGACAGATGAATGAGCAAACATACAGGATGTGCTCATAGACAGATGAATGGAAGAACATGCACCTTTCGCGACAAGACGAACCTGTCAAGCCTTCCAACATACAAGCAAGGAGCAATGTGCTAAAGCAAAATCAAGTGAACCAATGACCATCGAAGACTTTGCGCACCTTGCCATGCAGAGGTGAAGCTGTGACACACCATGAAGACATCCATCACATAGCAATACTACAGCTCAACATGCACTCTAGCAGCAACACAAATGTACCAGCACTATCATGTCAAGTCATGTCACCGAAATATCTACTATGGGCCATGTTGTCAAACAATGTAACGTAACGTGGAAGTTCAAGAGACCCAGGTGTTGTACACAAAGTCATGTAAAGTCGAAAAGTCGTGGAAGTCAAACAATCATGTGGGTAGTTGTGGGGTAGTCGAACAACCACAAGGGTCGATTTCGCCCTTGGATGTAAATAACCCTTCATTTGTACATGCAAACGACTTTTCACCTCAGCTCCTCCCACATAGCCAAGAGAGTTTGTAATCTTTTCTTTGAGGAGTAAGTAGTGGCTCCAATGCCCCACGCTCGGGGTTAGTGATGTATGGCATAACGATGTGCCTTGGAACTTTCACTTAATTCAGAACCTGCTAATAGGCCAGCACATTTTCACACATGTATTATAATTGTTGTAAGACTAATCTTGAACACATGTAATGCATGTTGCTTTAACCTATGTTGAACACTTGAACTATTTCACTTGTTTTAATACATAATCTATTAATGAAAATGTGTTGCATATGTTGTTAACATTGTATTGCCTGTGTAGACTACTCTCCCGAACATCAGACGAACCTTTCACATGGAACTCACTATAACAACCGTTGTACTCCCATGGACTAATCCATTGAGTGTTATACATGTTATCTTCCCTTGTGTGTTGTGACTATCGCATCCGTGTGGACTGTTCTGCCCGAAGCTGCACATGTCCTATTGTTTTATGTGTCCCTAGCAAAGTCGGGACTTCTCCCAATCGACTTGGGACTCACTCCCATCCTCTCCCTCTATGGTGAAAGAACCATTGACACAAGTGACACTTACACTCACTAGGCACTCGAACCTCACTTCTTGGAAGACAAAGCAAACCACTCTCCTATGCTGACAAGTAAGAGTTGAGGCAAATCTTTAAGATAATGGCAACTATGCCATTGTACCAGATGGGACTCCTACACCAAACGATGTGAGGTCTAGTTGGGACTTCATACTGGGAAGATCCCCTTATGTTGGTGGGTCCAGCACCGTCAAAATTTTGGCGCTAGAAGGAGGGCCAGATGACAAGCTGAGCCCATACATTTGGGTTGAATCTCTTACCCAATGAATAATACATAATTCATGCTCCTGGGGTGTTTCTCTCATTTCTCCCTTAATCAGTTATCAATCCCCGATGAGTTTCTCGATCACTTGTCCTTGTTAAAGTTTGATGGTGAGGACAGAATGTCCATAACCGAGCACATTTCTGATTTTCTTCATTTCTGTGAATCTCATCAAATAGATAGTGATGAGTTTGTTTGCGTACTCTTCTTCCTCACCCTTGAAGGTCATGCTAATCGGTGGTGTCATACCCTACCACCTGCTTCCATCCATTCTCTTCTCACCTTCCTTAAGGAGCTCCATTAAGCCTTTGATGAGTGTGACCACCAAGATATCTATGAAAGAATCTCTCATTTAAGAATGAAGCCCGACGAAGTTGAGGACTTTGCTACTCGCTTCCTTCACCTATGTCACAAAATTCCTAAGCAATTTATGGACCTTGACTTCATGAGCCAAGAGCTGAAATGCTTAGCTCATGTCTCTCGAAACGGTGAACTTCCTGATTTCCCTTCTTCCTCAAATCATGTGGATCACAAGACACCTCATGTCTCAAAGAGGGTGCCCCCTCGCAGCAACCGCAAAACTAAGAAATTTGTGCAGTGGGTCCCCCCTCACAGTGGTTACAACGCTGAGAAATCTACGCAGCATGTTCCCAATCCATTTGCTCAATTGTCTCCCGCCCCAACGGAGGAAATTCTAGAATGTTTAGGAAATCCTATAGTGAAAACTTGTCCCTCGAGGACATCACCATTCCTAACCAAACTCTCGAGTCTAATCTGCATCTCTGCCTTCCTCCATCATCTACAAGCCATGACTCCTTGCACCATGAGTCGCTTGAGTGATCTACTTCACAAGATAGCTATACGCACTCTCTTGATTCTTGAGTTGCTGACTCAAGTTGCAGTCATGTGAAAGGTAGTCTCATCATAAAAGTGAAGGAGCAAGGCAGTGAAGACACAATCAATTCCTATCAAAACATTGAGCTTCCATGCTTGATCGATCCTAGATCCGTGAATCTTGGTGAAACATCATGCACAATAAATTCTTTCAATCAACCTCTAGTCTTGGAATGTCATCACTCCCATGCTTCCATATGTTGTGATGAACGCCCAAGCACATCATATGATATATTGTCATCTCATGTTCACTCTAACTCAGATATGGAATGTGCACCGGTCAAAGCAGACATCCATATTGAAGCTTCCTCTGCACCTCACTTGCCTATGTGTCCTATCAACCTCTAGTCTTGGGATGTCATCACTCCCATGCTTCTGTATGTTGGGATGAATTCCCAAGCACATCATATGATATATTGACATCTCATGTTCACTCTAACTCAGATCTGGAATTTATCAAGGAATTTAGACTTCTGTGATCCATAGTATTTGTTTAGAAACTTTTTGGCGAAATCACATGATTGATCATTTGTCGACGCGTTTCGAACCAACTAGTGTGGTTCATCGTCAGGACAAGTTGAAGAAACAGATCCAGTTAGCGTGTTAAATAGTCTAAGTAGAGACTCCAACGGCTAAAAAGACTAACGGCTATTTTTCAGCTTACGAACCCCAGTCAAACCTCCTTTAACTAAAATAATATAATATTCTTTATAATTATTACTATATATACGCAGCTGGGTAAAAAATAAAACAGAAACGGGTTAGATGTCAATTTTTTATTCAAAATATATATTATTAATATTT
>APFE030817420.1:111794-139046 GCA_000404065.3 Pinus taeda | reverse complement strand
GATGAGCTACGGATGTGGTACATGCAGATCCCAGAAGGAAATATGTGGTTACTTATGGGATGACTAATATTTGCATGCAGGACTTCAGTTAGAACTCAAGTGAGTTCAGTTTAGTGGACTGGAGGTGCAGTTGATGGAGTTGTGTTCAGTTTAGCTTTGTTAAACTGGTTGTATTTAGTCTAACTGGCAAATAGACTAGAGATGAGTTGGGTGAATTAGTTATTAATTAATTCACCAGTTATTAACTCATAATACAACTAATGAATACATCAGTTAACTCAGTTGCATGTCAGTGCATGTTCAGTTCAGCAGGGACAGGTGTTAGAGAATCAGATTGCTATCAGTTGTGACTATAGTTGTGCATCAAATCTTGCACAAATCAGGGGATTGAGTATGCCAATGAGTTTGCACATATTGTAGCTTGTGAATACGTGATTTAGCCAAGGAAATACGTGGCTGCATTGGTATTATCATCATTTCTCATGCAGGTATTAAGCAGCGGAGGCAGGCAAGCAGCGGAAGAGATTTGAGCCAGTGATTGATTCAGATCTGAGCTGTATTGTGTGTAACAGGTGGAGCTAGTATTGGATTGCTTGTGATAAGAATTGTACTTTGTAATGTTACATGACTCAATCATTAATATACAGATAGTTGGGGTTTTTAGCGAGATGCCTTCCTCGGGATACATATTGTGTTAATGTGTGAATGCTCTTGATGTTTTATTGTTATTGATGCTGCTATATTGATGATCAACGTAGAGGAGCTTATGTATTGTGTATGTTTTCCGCAATAGTACATGATCAGGATAATCTATGTTGAATATGTGTTAAATTATTCAAAATTTCTATAGAAACTAGAATCTTAGATTGGGAGAAAAGACCCCTCTCTAGAGGAGGTTGAATAATTTTAGTAAAATTATTTTTGGAAAGAAATCCAGTCTATTGGTACTCCATTCCTATCATTCCCAAAGGTATCCTAAATAAAATCAGAAAAAATAAGATTTAGATTTCTATGGCAGGCAATAGATCTTCAAATGGAATTCCTCTAGTGCGATGGTCAACTATACAAAATCCAAAGCTTTTAGGTGGATGGGACTTAAAATGTAACTATTTTTTTAGTAAATCTCTGGTAGCAGAGGTTTTATGAAGTATTCTTAATAATAAATCATTTTGCGAGGAAAGAAATGAAAGAAAAGTATATTGTACAATTCTGAGTATGAGTTTTGGAGCACCACATAGAAGGGTCAATACAAATGAAGGCCAACCAAGGGTCAGTGCACAAGAAGGTCGATCAAAGGTCAACACATGGGAAGGTGGAAAATAAGGGAAGTCATTAGGCTTATTTTGTAGGGTTTTTTCCATTGTAATATTTACCACCCAGAGTAAAATGGGGTTTTTGGGTCGGCTTGCACCTAAATGTAAAAACTATAAATAGCCTAAGGTTGTGAAGGGAAAGTAGCACTTAGGAGATTTTGACTAGGACTTAATTGAGTAATTCATAGTATGCTTCTGAGATATGATCTCACATTATAATTTTGATCTTTTAGGCTAGTGATCTGCGACAATTGGGATTGTAATGAATACTTTGTAGTTCTAATAGAAGGATCTATTTTGGGTTATGTTTTGTTTTTACGCATTATGTGATTGTTTGTTTTATCTGTTATGATTTTGTTAAATGTTTGTTAATGATGGATTTATTGTGTAGAATGAGGGTATACCTCAATCTATATTTATGAATAACATAAGTGAAGATATGTTACAATATTGATAGTGTAGTATCCATGTCTCTATCACTACAAAAATGTTATGAAACCAACTCACAAAAAGATAGAAAAGATATATCAACGCCTTAGAATTCAGCCTCTTCGAGGGGGAAACCTCCTTTACATTACACAAATGAAAAATTCTTGGATGATACAAATGACTAAACCTCCCTTCTATATATAGGATTCTAAGGGGTCACAATATAATCAAGCCGACATAACAATAATAACATAAGGGCACAACAATAACAATAATGGGTTTCTATGGGGCACACTAATAACAATATGGGGACAATAGGGGCACAATAATAACAATAAGGGCTACAATGACAATAGTATTGGGGGAATCACTAGTATTATAGGGACCTAACAAAAAATGTCCAGGTTCTTTTAGTCCCTCATAGATACCTTGGGTGAGATTTCACCTACTCGTAGGTGTTTCTAAAAGTGTCGGTGTATGAGGGGTTTTGTCAACTTATAATTCATTATGAGCCTAAGTATACCCTTTGTGCACGCCAAAAATCATTTCATTGTTGGGATCATGATCTGTGACAAAAGGGGATGTGGAGACCTTCTAAAGAAAAAATATAGTAGTGAGTATAGAAAAAGGAACAATAATCTTGTGGTGGAATAGGGCATAAGTCAATGAATTAGTCCCAAGCAATGGCTTCCCGATTGTTTTTGTTGAGTGGTTGCAAAGACTATTAGAGGAAGTCAGAAATTGGCACCCTATGGTACCACAAAATTAGACTCCTAAATTGATCCAAAGGGTAAACTCTATTAACAACAAGGTTTCATCCACTGTAGAATTTTGGTTGAACAACGTATTGGAGGGTTATGTTGTTGAGTTTGCAATATATGTCATTGAGTCATATAGTGCACTTTAGAGTGAAATTTTGAAAGGATCACGAGGAAAATACTTCAGCTCACTGTTTACCAAGATAAAGATGTTGTTGTGTGACAAAGGAGTCATGTTGTTGGAATCAAATACCATGAGTTGCTAGAATCCTTTATGCATGATGGGGAGACTGGGGGTTGACCAGTGGATGGCCTAAGGGAATAAATGCAAGGAATATAGTAGAGCGATTGAAGACTAGATGAGTTGAGGATGTCTAGACATCAGAGGGATACAAGTGTTGAAGATCTTAGAAGGTTAAGGGCATGCACATCAACACAGGGGGAGAATGTGACCAAAGAAGTTAGCGTAGTGCTTCGTAGTGGAGTAAGATTTCGACATAGTAGTGAGGTAAGGGAGAGATCTACCTCGAATCCTGTAATAGACAAAAGGACATCAAAGAAAATCATAGAAATAATAAGAAGGCAACAAAGTAATGAAGATTGGGAAGTTAGATATTGAGAAGAAGGGATCAATATAGATTGCTTGCTTGATGGAGTACTGTGCATAGAATATAACAAAGAGTTGCATGGTGAAAGAAGAAAGAATAAGGAAGGAAGTCATCAGTTCAACTTAGAACAAGAAGAATCAGTGTATCCCAATGACCCTACTCAATCTATACCCTCTGTCGAACCCATGACCTCGTGCGTGTCTCCATGCCAAGAGGTATGATCACCTAACAAATTGTTGGAGATAATTTAAATTAGTGAAGATGATAGAGATCATAGTAAAGATAATCAAGGAAGTGGAAATAGTCAAACAAAAGGAGTACATATACTAGGAAATAAGTTAGGAATGCCACAAGGTAATATCTTACATAACACAATGTCGGGAGTTGATTACACTTTATGCTTGTCTTTCATGAAATTGGGATAGAGGATCCCAAACAAAATATTTTTGTTTGTGAGTCTGTATGGAATTTCAAGTTGGTACAAGATGAACAAATGAAGGTTGTGCAGCTGGAGACCACGTTCAAAGACTGTGCGCTTACATGGTACATGAAATATAAGTCTATTGCACTAGGAGGATAAGGTAGATCATTGATAGAAAGTAGGTAGGCATTTCTAAAAGAATTCCATAAACCAAAATGAAAAGCCTGGTGTATCACAGAGATTAACGAGATTGAACAGAATATGAATGAATTAGTATGGGACTTTGATCAGAGGTTTAAGATTTTATGAGATCAACCAAAATTTCAAATTAAGGATGTGCAACATGAGTAATGGTCAATTACATGCTTACAACCTCATATATGAATCTTGTTAACTCAACAAAAGTTTGTTTCATAGTCTGAAGCCTTATAAATTTCCATGAAGTTGGAAGCATCTCCCACAAGAAGCCAAAACAACGCAATTATGACACAAGTTCAATTACAGCTAGCAGCCTTGACAATATAGTTACATGATCTAGCAAAAGATAAGGAGAGACACGAAGTATTTTGGTGTACTATATACAAGAAAGAGGGACATCAAAGGAACAAATTCCCAACCATGATAGAATATATGGCTACAGGAGATGCAAATCATTTGGCTCAAGGCCAAGGGCTATGGTCTGTAGTGTGTAGAGTATAGAGACATATACCAACAACTTGTCCTATGATGTCGAAATACCAAAGCTCAGTTAAAATTTTGTTCTACAGCTTTTGCTAGTTAGTAGGACATGACATTCATACATGTCACACATTGGGAATGCACCATCGATGCATATAGGGTGTAGGAAGGAAAAGGAAGTGAAGTTGTAATGTCGATCTATAACATGCCTAGAGCTTATAATTAAGGTAGAGGTGAAGGGATGCAAAGAAGAGGAAAATGATTTCAAGGGTAGAGGTAGAGGAGGATTTGGAAGATAAAAGGGCCCAATAATTTGTTATAAGTACAGGTAGCCAATACACATTGTACAAGATCTCCCTAACCCTTACACAACACACACATACTGTAAATAATTGGATCATGCTACAAAATATTACCCCCATCTTATTGCGAAGTACATATGATAACTGCTGAAATATACATAGATCATTCACAAGTAGGAGTTGTTACACATGGGTAAATAAGGAGTAGATCCAATTGGATAAGGAGGCCAACCATACCAGTTGGTACGAAAATTCATTGAACCAACTCCATGATGTGATCTTGTAAAGGAGAAAGACACCTACAAGGAAGCCAGAAAAGAAATGGTTGTAGCAGAATGGGGTCCATCAAATTCAGTTGCACAACATGTCTTTGACATGCCACTGATCTATATAAGAATTATGCAAATAGAGAAGCTACTGAAGAGGTAAACTCGATTATAAATTTATTGAAGAGTTTTATAGAATTAATAAAGGATGAAGGGGCATTTCGTAAGCTACATAGGATGATTGAATAATGCATGGAGGAATGAGAATTGCTTACCACATAAACCCCTTAGTGCACAGTTAAGTCGGTTATGTACAAGAAAATGATGAATAAAGAATTTAGAATTAACATGTAGATAGGAATTATGATATGGACAACATTATTTTGGATCTAGGGTTAGACGTGAATATCCTTCCTAAGCAGACTTGGGATATGATGGGGACGTCGAAGTTAACTTGGTCACCTATCTAGCTAAGATTAGAAAACTAGTATAGAATTTTCCCTATTGGTAGATTAACAGGGGTATAGGTCAATACTGATGGAGTAAGAAGTATCATTGATTTTGAAGTTATAGAAATTGTGGATGATACCAACCCACACTGTTACTAGGAATTGACTCGACTTTTAACAATCAAGACATAATCAATTTAAAGAAGAGGAAAATGATCTTGAGTCTGGGGTTTTGAAGGTTAATTCACTATTAGATCCAAAAGAGGGAGACTGATATGTGGAACCTATGAGGGATGGATTCAACACAAAATATCTTGATAACCTCCATAATGTAATTGTGTGTAAGGATGACTAAGTTAATTTGACTTCTAATGGTGTGTTAAGTTGGAAAAGTAACAATTCTTGTGCATCAAGTTCAGATGAAGCATTTGATAACTAGTAGCAAAGATTGGATAAGGTATCCAATAGAAGATGCAATTGCATTACCCACACAATACATTGTATTGATATAGAGGTATGTGATCCCCCAACGTTTGATGGAATGATAGATGTGTGCTCCTTTGTGAAAAATTTGAGTCATGGGTACCATAATAGCTTAGGTTGTAAGCAACTCTTGTGCATTGGAGGGCCATACATAAGAGACAAAATAACACAAAGTTAAACATATATGTTGAAGTGGCCGAAAACTGTCCAACAAGTACACTATGGAGAAAGTGGGAAGGGAAGAAAAGGGGAAAAGAACTGAAAAAAGTTTAGTATCAGCCACATAGGATGGCATAAGTAACAAAATGCCACTCCATTAATAGAAGATATGATACCAGTTAATTAAAAAATATTTGTGGATAGGCAGATCCAACAAGAGCAGTTTTTGATAGGACATTCACCTGTCATAGTTTGGGCACCAAGGTAGAATCTATCTAGAGGAGTAAATGTGAAAGGATATTAGATTACATCTAATAGATTTGGAGTTATGAAAACTGCAAAATCACACAATAAGGTAGGGGAATATAAATGGATTAAAGATACTCGGAGAAGCTCATTTTGTCTAAGGTAGTTGAAGAGTAGAGAGAGAGTTGAAGCTGTGTAACAAACCCTAGTTGCAGAGCTAAAAGAAACCACAATGAAAACTACTAAATGAGGAACCTTTGTACCTAGAAGAAAAGCAAGGACTAAGCCACCAGGGGTGCCCTTGCCCCTTGTGTAGACAATAATATAAGAACTAGCATTGGAAACAGGATTGATTGGGCCGACAATAATGCAGTTTCTAATAGCAGATATATCGCTAAGAAAATCCACTGCACCATTGATCTATCTCAAGAAGGATCCAAAATATCAGATGGTGATGCCCTTCATTCCACCAACAATGATCACATAGGGCAACATGATTGGCATGGTAAAAATTAAAGGTTTTAGACCAAAACATTAGAGACATAAAGATATTTCTAGAGCTCATGCTATATAAATAGCTCCAGGTTGTCGAGATTATAAATGACCCAGTCATCACAGTGGAGTTACAAGAGTGGGAGCACGACCTAAAGAAATCAAATATTTTAAACTTATTTGAATATTTTCATTTTGGAAGGTGTATAAGTCAAAATATGTGTAAAATATCTATTAATTCATGTTCATGGAGGGTTCCTATGGTTAGATTAGCAAATGTTCATAGACATCAGTATTATCTCTAAAATTATAGCACTTCCTACAGTGGGAGAAGACCCATAACCTTACTTCACAAATAAAAGCAAAGAAAAATCCCTTGTAGAGGAAGTTAAGGAGAAGTATGGCACACATAGGGGTGTGCACATGTTTGACATCCCAAGCATAAATGGGGATGCTAGATTTGTGACGCATGTGATGGAATGCAGTTATTGTGCAAGTGTTGCAAGGATCATGTGCCAAAAAGAGTAATATTGACCGCAACAAAATGCACAACATAGATCCTAATGAACTGGACCATATTTTTACTTAACCAATTCTTGATTGACTATTAGGAAGCACAAAACATAAATGTATATTTCAACTACACATGGCTGCTAATATTGATTGTGCTCATTGCATGGAGAGATTCAGAAGAGACACAATTCCCAAAGTTGTATGACAAACCTTTTTGGGTGCCCTGATATACCTCCTTATGGCATACAATAAACAAAAATAGAGAGTAGGACAATGATGTCATCTTTTATGTGTATAAGGAAGGGGTCTGGTAGGTAATAGAAAGAGTCTTACACGTACCAACCTAGATCATTGAAGCATATAATGAGATCACACACTTTGAAGTGACCCCACACTTCATTTATATACAACCACGAAGAGAGCAATGAAGCAATGGTTGCAAATTTGTTATAGGTTGATAGAGGTTGAATTCAACAATATAATTAATGATTGAGACGCAAAATGGAAGGTCACAATGATGAAGCGATAAGAACTGAAAAAACATAGAAAGTAGTAAGGAATAGTTAGTTCATGAGTCTATGCATCAGAATGAGTAGGGGAATGGAACACAAGATACTCATGAGGAAGATGTTGTGCAAGTCGAGGGGAATATGAAGTAGACACAAGTGGTAGAAGAAGGGACCTCCTATGCATGACCAAAGAACATAACAACAAAGTTGAGATTTAAGTCATTTTCAGATGACGACTTGGAATAAATCATGAACCAAGTGAAGGAAAAAACCGAAGAATTATTGGAGAGAGTTACCACGACATAAGGAAAACTAGAGTAACTATAACAATTATTAGAATTTAGCAGATTGTCCACAACACAACTCAAAGGGATATAGCAAACTGAGGCACAAAGCACCCCCAGAATAATAGAACCAAGGTTGATGTAATCACAATTGTCAACAGCGGGAAAGCATCACGCACTTCAAATATTGCCAAGCGTGATGGGATTTCCTAGTCAAGAGATGTAGCAACAAGCATAAGGCTTAAGCCATGTAGAACTGTTCCTTTCATATTTATCGCAAGACAATCTACACCAAAATAGTTGTGTTACTTAGGAGATCCATTTTTCGCAGCAACAACCACAATAGAGTTGGAAAACTTTCAACAACACACGACATATTACAAGCATAGAAAATATGGCTATTGGCATAAAAGGAGCAAGCTAAACAAAGAGAAGAGAACACAAGGAAAGTAATAGAGGAGGTATACAATAAACTCTTGGAAGAACCAATGGAGATAAACACACTAGCAGAGGGGAAAATAATAAATATTGATGAGGCCTTACAAGGTCACATGGAAAAGCTTGTGGAGTTAGAATCACAAACAAAGCCAACTACTCCACCTATAGAGAAGGAGTGCAAATAAAAGGAATAGACGGCCACATTGACTATAGAAAAAACAAAAGAATTGGGTGCAAAATGTAGCTAGTTGTATTAGAAATGATTGCATATATGGAAAACATTGAGGGAAAGTGAAGAGCTCAAGGTAGTGGCACAGAAGATCCAGACCATGTAGGAGAAGGCTTAGAATATCAAAGACATCCTGAGCACACTACAACCCGCTAAGCGTAGGGATGACATGATGAAGAGAGTGCGGTTGGAAAAACATATGAATAACATGAGAATTAAGTAGCAACAATTATCACAGAGGTTGAAGACCTTGCAAGAAGAGGTGTTCAAAGTCACAAATGAGATTGGAACTATGCATCAATTGGTCAAACAAGTAGTTTAGGACAACATAGAAAATTTGAAGAACGCCATGATAGTTGAGGTAGTATATTAGATTCGGGGGCAAGCAGAGGAAATAAAGACAAATTAGGTCACTGTAATGAAACATATGTTGGAGAAATTCATTGCAACAACAAAAGAAACAATACCTTTAGTAGTGGCTCGAGGACAAGCCATAGGTGAGTGTTGGGGGCCCGTTGGAGCAATGTTCTCAGTATGAGTTTTGTAACACTGCATAAAAGGGTTAGTGAACAAGAAGGTCGACCAAGGGTCAATGAATAGGAAGGTAATCCAAGGGTCAATGCATGGGAAGGCAGAAAATAAGGGAAGTCATTAGGCTTATTTCATATTGTTTTTCCCATGGTAATATTTACCACCCATAGTAAAATGGGATTTTTGGGTCGGCTTGTACCTAAATGTAAAAACTATAAATAGCCTAAGGTTGTGAAAGTAAATTAGAACTTAAGGGATTTTGATTATGATTTAATTGAGTGATTCATTGTATTCTTCTGAGATATGATCTCACATTGTAATGTCGATTTATTAGGTTAGTGAGCCATAACAGTTGGGATTGTAATGAAGACTTTATATTTATAATATAATTATATTTTTTGGGCTGTGGTATGTTTTTTCACATTATGTGATTGTTTGTTTTCTCTGTTATGATTATGTTGAAAAATGATGGATTTACTGTGGAAAATAAGGGTATACCTCAATGTCTTTTCAATAATAATAGAAGTGATAATACGTTACAATAGTGATAATGCAATATCCATGTCTCCTTCATCACTGCAAAATTTTCTAGGTTCTTTTAGTCCCTTATAGATGCCTTAGGTGAGAATTCACGTGCTCGTAGTTGCTGTTGAAAGGGTCGGGCTCTAGGGGGTTTTTTTTGCTAATTCATTTTGAATGTGTGTCTTCCCTCTACATGCCAATAAGTTTCCACAACTAGAAATCAGCTGAAGCGTCAAAAATTTTCAAGTAAAATTCCATTGAATGGCAAGGCTACATTGTTTTTCTAGTATCTTCTATGATCATATTGTCAGATGAGGATGATAACTGGTTGATATGGTCAAATAATACTACTTCTAGAATTTTCATTACAAAGCTGGGTTATAAGGCTCAATTGGAAGCCTCTTTTAGAGGGGAAGCACGTTGGTGGTGGAGTTTCTTGTGGAAGCACTCTAGTCCCCTCAAATGTAAATTAACCTTATGGTTGGATCTTTAAACAAAATTCTTACATGGGACATTAGCAAAAAGAGGTGTTAGGTGGGACCGAGGAGGTGTCCTCTATGTCAAATAAAGGAGGAATCAATCAACCACCTATTTACTTCACTCCCTTTCACATTGCAAGTCCATTCCTTGGAAAAAAAATTCCTTTTCTCATACACATGCCACCTCTTAAGACAAGACATATTTGTCTGACTGTGTTCTCCAATAGGTAAAGGATAAATCTGTCAATGATCTTCAAGTCTTCTCAACATCTTTTGTTCATTCGATATGATGGGCTCACAATTTAGCAATATTCCAAGATAAATTGATCCCAACTGAGTTAGTGATGGGAACCATTGATTGCACTTGTAGTTATTTTAAATATAAACCAAAGAGGAAAAACCGGGGATTCCTATCTTGTCATCAATGTATGATTCAATTCCTTAGGGATAGTTTGATGGGGCTAGTCAATGTTTTCCACCACCTTGTGGAGTTGGAGTTGTTTTATACCGTACAAATCACCATTTTATGCACATCAAGTATGCTCCTAGCCAAGGTTCAAATACCAAGGTTGCGCTTAATGTTGCAATTTTTTACAATGTTAAAAAATTATAGATCTTGGGAGATTCCAGGTTGGTCATGGATTGGGTGTATGATCATGTTGGAATAGTGGCTCCACATCTGGAACATATACTTCAGGAGATCAAATTTGAAATAATAAGTTTGGAGTGATTCAACTACATACACATATATAGAGAACCTAATATGATGGCAAATTGTCTCTTTAAAGAAGTATTATTGGGTCAAGTGGGGTCTCTACGAATTTAAGGATAATCAAACCCTAAAGGTTGTAGTTATCTAGATGTAGTTATGGTATGTTACATCATTTCTATAGTTTTGTGGAGCAATTTAGATATTATGTTGTTAATATGCTTTTATGATCCATTTTTGGGACATGTTTTGTAAAAGGATCAGACCTTTATGATCATCAATATCTATACAACTTTTTTGAAATATAATTATTTTTTCTTACGAAAAAAATAAATAATAAATAAATTGTAATACAATCCAAAAGAAGGACTAAATCCCTTAGACCAAAATAATATTTTATTGAAACCAAATAACTTTTTAAATATTTACCTTGATTACTAATTGTAAACACAAAAAGTATATTATGGAACAAACTAAAATCTGAAACAAATACAAATCAACAAAATATTACATAGTCAAGATATTGAAAAACAAGCCCATGTAGGGCATCTTTCATCTCTACTTCATTTTTGAGATCCATGGAGCATGTGTCCTCTTCTTTCCATTCCTCCCAACAAATATCATATGCAACCATACTACCTTCAAACTTGGAGCAATTTTGCCCCAATTAATTGTCATTATAGCTTCCTCAAGTGCTAGATATTCTTATTTATAAAAGGAAATAAGTGTCACCCATTCTCAATTACCAACCTTACAAAATTATGATGCCTAAGAGACAACTAATTCAAGCTTCAAATCCAGGTCTAAGAGTTTGTTTTTTGGCATTTACATGAAAGCTGGCATTTCTTCCTTCAATTCCTTCAGCAAAATCAATGAAATTTCGGCCTTCATGACATATCTATCTCTTTCCCAAATTTTCACTATCAAATTATCCTTTCAGTCATCATGTCATTTTTAGGGTTATGATTAGACTCAAGCACTTCGCCATTGGAGAATAAACAGATATCTGTGGAAAGGAATGAGCTTGTTGTGGTCGAATGGTTTGGAAATTCAAGTGAGAGGCAAGCAATCAATTAAACATTGGGTCTAGTAGTGACCTAGAGGAAATTTTTGGGGAGGGAGACAATTTAAAGCCTCATTTTGTTTTTCCCCAGCTTAACCTTCTCTTGATTTAATCAGTTAATCAATTTTCTATTTTTACTCGTTGGTCTTTGATTTTATCTTTATTTTTTTTCTTCTTAATTCACCTTCATATTCATTTTCCCCTTTTTTCTTTTCTATTATTTTAACCTCTCACCTCCCACAACTACAACCTTCCACTTCAACTTATTTTATTTCATTCAATAACTTTTATTGCTTTTAATAGCCTTTGATTGCACATAATTATTCCCTTTCTACTTAATGGTCCACTATTATTTTTTATTATTTTTACATAATCTCTATTTTTACTCAATGGTCTATTATTATTTTTACACAACAATTTTTTATTATTTTAATCAATTTATAGAAAGAACAATGATATTTCTCCAATTCTCCTAATCACTAGCAAATTTGACTCTATATAAACTTTAACCAAGTAATATTTTCTAATATTATTCCAATATTTTCATGTCCTTTATGATGGGCGGAGTGTCCACTCGAAACATCAGATGCTTCAAATTTAATACACAACTTACTTCCAAAAAAAGTATGCATCATTATGAATCATTGTGAAAACCTACACAATCATATTTTAAACCTCTATGGAGAGGATTGTCTCAAAGAACTTAGATCTTTGAAAAGCCTAGAGTTAAGTTTATGAAAATAGTTATTGATCTTATGTTCTTGAAGTGACATCAAGATTCATTAATCCTTCCTCCTGTCACTCAAATTCATCAATATCCTTGGAGACCTAATCTCAACCACATTTTCACTAGAACCAACAATGCTATTCTTTGAGCATAAAATCACTTTACCAAATCTGATTTAATCCACTTATAAGATTTTTGTACTTCTTCAAATACTTTCTTCAATTCTCTACAATGATATTTTTTCTCTTATCGACCAAATATTGAATAATCATACTTCCATTTGTTTCAAATTAACATCTTCCAAACAAATTTAAAAAATCAATAACATATTTCATAAACTACATTCTACACACCCTGAACACTCTCACTGGCATGCCCATGAATTCTCTACCCTCCATATTTCCTCTACTTCCCAAAAAAAATTCCATATTCCCTCATGCTCCCAATCAACATCTTTACGAACTCCACTCAGTTCCCGCTACCTTCCAAAATCCTTTAGTGATTTCTTCATCTCAACTAGTGATTTCTTAATCTCATCCAATGACCTCACTATCAAAATTATCAAACTCAATTTTCAATCCTTCACCTCCATTGTTCTCTTAACCCACACCAACACCCTTATGCTATGCATTCTCCCACTTCTAGTTCACATACTCTCAAGGTTAGTTAGTGTCCTCATCTGTGCTTGCATCATCTCACACCTAATCCACATCCTCCCTCTAGTCACATCCTCCTTTGTACCCATGCTCTCATGTTCCCTTTACACATGCTCTCATGCACCTATGTCCTCACACTACATATGTTGAAAATAGCAACAAGAAATGCTAAAAATAGCACTACTATAAATAGCATTTCGGGATACCTTCCTATTTTAGTTAGTCCCTAAACTAAAATAGAGAAGTAAAATTCGAATTTGATCTTAGCAGCTATTTGTAAGATAATTAATTAATTCACCATGAGTTAATTAGTTGTAGAAAATCAAACATGAAGTCTATGTGAAGACATGCAACAGTTTCTCCATTAATTGAGGAATTTATCCCTTAGTTAAGGAGATGAGGATGAGTTGTACTTTGAGTTGTAATTAGTTAGCTCAGTTATCTGAGTTAAGTCTAGTTAGATTAGTTCAAATAGTTTTTTGAACTAATCCTGGGTTCAGTTAGTTAATGCATGCATGCATGTAACTGTTGCACTTCAGATAATTGAATATTCTCTTATAAATAACTCATACATGTCAGTTCAGTCAGAGACCTAGTTGAAATCAGGGGATGGGACAATGTACTATCAGTTGCAGGAATATTCCTTGGAGGATATCTCTTGCATGCAGAAGGAATTCATTCCTTGAGGATTGCACAATTACTTCTTTAGTGTAGTGAGTGTGTGATGAGGCCAATTCACACAGGTGGGATCACTGGACCCTAGGGAAAACTACGCAAGGAAATAGGAGGCTTGGAGGGCTGGAAGAAGACATATATTATGTCTATTCAGTCTGTGAGCTATATTACTCTATTGCAGAGAGAGCGGGATAGCTTGTGAGCTAATTCTTTTTGTAATCTGAACATATTTCCACTTGTATGATATTATAGAGATTGGCGTTTTAGGCTGAGGCTTTCCCCAGGATATTCTTCTTTGTTTGTGTGTGATTGCTTTCTCATTCTCAGTTATATGTGTTCTTATTGATCTTGCTCATATTCGATTAAGCTTCCGCAAAGTTTGTTGTAGAAGTAGATCTTCTATTTTTCTTTAGTATATTGCATAATCTGTTGATCTACAGTGGGAATTTCTACATGGTATCAGAGTCAAGGTGATCAAAGGAGAGAACTATATACAAGAAGGGAGAAGAGAGAAGTTTGAGGTTCCTGAATATAGAAATCGAGTTCTTATCACATCTCATTTTCACCAATGGCGTTCAACGGTTTAAGACTTGAATATGCTCTTGATGGCAGTTCAAATTATATAGCCTGGAAGGATCGGATGGAAGCAGTGTTAGAGGATAACGGTCTAAAGGACTTCATTGATCAAGAAGTCCCCAAGCCCGCAACGGCTAATGCTACTGAATTGGCAAATGGAAGAAATGTGTGGCTCGAGCAAGGAGAATCCTTCTGGAGGGAGTTCGAGACCACATAGTCTCGAGTCTCCATGGGAGGGAGACACCACTTTCGATGTGGAAAACATTGAAAGATCTATATCAGAATAGCAGTGATCAGAGGAAGCTTGCATTGAAAGAAAAGCTTTAGAAAATCAAGTGTGAAAAGGGTGACGCGATCTCTACATATCTGAACAAGCTCACCACCTACAGGGATGAGCTTGGAAGCATAGGGATCACAACAGTCGATGATGACATGGTGAGTCTTACACTCCTCGGTCTTCCCAAGAGCTAGCATAGCTACCAAGGCTCGGTTAATGGAAGAGAAAAACTGCCAGATTGGGAACGACTTTGGTCAGATCTGATGCAGGAGGAGATAAGAAGAAGCACCAGAGATGGATCCTCATCGAAGCAAGATGATGAGGAAAATCTAGCCTTAGCGAGTAAGCTGAGGAAGGGGAAAGGGAAGGCATCCCAATCCAAATCTACTTCTTCCCATGGTGGGAAGAAGTTTGACAAATTGAAAGTGCGATGCTTTCATTGTCATGAAGTGGGCCATTATGCTACGAATTATCCACAGAAGAAATCCAAGAAGGGTTCCTTGAAGGGATATGATGGTGAGGCACTGGCCTCATAGTTTGAGCTAGATTTCTCTCTCATCGCATGCATGGTTTCATCCATGGTGGGATGTGTTCAGTACATGGATAGTGGAGCTTCCTTCCACATGTTACGTGACAATAATCTTTTCGGTACCTTGGAGGAGAAGGATCTCTAGATGCGGATCGAGATGGGTGATGATGGAAAGTACCGTGTTTCAGGTGAAGGTACAGTTGTGTTTCAGAGAGAGCATGGAGCTCCTCTCACCTTGACTAATGTAAAGTATGTACCAGGTCTGAAGAAGAATCTTTTGTCCGTTGCTATGCTAGAAGATAAAGGCTATGATGTAGTCTTTAATAAAGGAAAGGTATTCCCGAGGCATATCGGCACTAAACAGACCAAGCGAATAGGGATTCCAGTTAAGAATCTCTACAAGCTGGAGGTAGACGACTGTGATGCTTTGAGTTCCAAAGATGAGATGGTGCAGAGCCAAGATGTTGGCAAGCTATGGCATAGAAGATTGGGCCACTTGCACCATGGAGCCCTGAAGATTAGGCAATAGATTTCTACCGGATTACCCAAGGGAAAACTGGAGCAAACAGATACATGCAAAGGTTGTACCTTGGGTAAGTATGCGAAATCTTCCTTTCCAAATCGAGACTGTAGAGGTGGAGCAATCCTGGAGCGAGTTCACTCAGATGTTTGTGGACCATTCTCTACAGCCTCCACCACTAAGCAAAGGTACTATGTTATTTTTATTGATGGTTTTTCTCGTAGATGTTGGATCTACTTTATGCAAAAGAAGGATCAAACCTTCTTTAGTTTTTGTGAGTTTAAAGCCTTGGCAGAGAAATAATCTGGAAAGAAAATAAAATCCTTGCGTAGCGACAATGGTGGAGAGTATGTCTCCTAGCAGTTTAAGGACTTCTGCGCTGCAGAAGGAATTAAACGGGAGTTGACAGCACCCCATAACCCACAGCATAATGGAGTGGCCAAAAGGAAGAATAGATTGATTGTGGGAGTAACTCGAGCGATGTTGCATGACCAAAGCCTACCACTACATTTGTGGGCTGAGGCATGCAATACAGCAGTATACTTGTAGAACAGAAGCCCACGTCGTATAATGGGAATGAAGACACCTATGGAGGCCTTTTCCGGGAAGCGACCAGATGTGAGTCACTTCCGAATCTTTGGATCATCATTTTACTGTCATGTGACCAAAGATGCCCGGAAGAAGCTAGATCCCACAACTGAGTTGGGAATACTTGTGGGGTACATGGATACACCCCACAACTATTGGGTGTTCCTTCCTGCCAATTAGAGGACAATGGTACGCAGGGATTCGAAGTTCGATGAGCAGAAAGCCATGCGACTATCACTTGAGAGGGAGCTCAAGTTGCATGCAGATGAGGAACTTTTAGTTCCTAAGGAGGAGGAGTCTTAGATTGATGCAGAGTAGCCGCATGCAGAGGATCCGGGAGTGAAGACATCCACTCATGTTGATACTTCCAGATATGGGTGAAAGCACTCAAGGGAAGCTGACAGGTTGATGTTGGATGCATGAGAGAATGTGGGACAACCATCTTCTCAATGTCGACAGAGGAGGTCACCTGAGTGGTACACTGGTTACATGGCCCTGGTTGAGGAGTGTGTAGATTCTGAGCCTTCTTCATTCGACGAGGAGTGTAGTAACCAGTCTAGGTTGATGGAAAGGTGGAGGAGTACGACTCCATCGTGCCGAACTATGTTTGGGATGTTGTCCCAAGACCTCAGGACAAGTTAGTGGTGAGTTTCAAATGGCTTTACAAGGTAAAGCAGGCAGCTAATGGTAGTGTTGAGAAAAATCAGGCAGGGTTTGTTGCCCGTGGTTTCTCACAAGTCGAGGGGATCGACTACGATGAGACCTTAGCTCTTGTAGCAAGGTATTCATCTATCATATCAATGTTGGCACTATCAGCTCAAATGGGGTGGAAGATCCACTAGATGGACATGAAGACATCATTACTCAATGGAAGATTGAGGAGGAGGTGTACATTGAGTAGCCAGAAGGTTTCGAGACCTTCAATCTTGAGTCGCATGTGTGCAGACTCAAGGGGGCTCTATATGGGCTGAAGCAAGCACCCCATGCTTGGTACACTAGGATCAACAACTATTTCACCGGGTTGGGCTTCACCAAGAGTGAAGCAGATGCAAACCTTTGCCACATCATGGTAGAGGGTAAGCCATTGATCATTGTTCTTTATGTCAATTATCTGATTTTGACAGGTGATGATCAGTTGATCCAGTCTTGCAAGGAGGACCTTACAAGAGAGTTTGAAATGAAAGACACGGGTCTTATACACTACTTTCTAGGCATGGAAGTGTGGCAGAGAGATGGAGAAGTTTTTGTGTCTCAAGGCAAGTATGCCAATGAGATCCTCAAGTGGTTCCATATGGAGAAGTGTAAACCCATACAGACTCCTCTAGCTGGGAACAAGAGGAAGGAGGATGCTACTTCAGGTGAGGTAGTAGTTGCTACTATTTATTGGCAACTGGTGGGTTCACTTATGTATCTAGTGAACACACGACCTGACTTATGCTTTGTAGTGAACCAGCTAAGTCAAGCTATGGTTCAGCCTACTAAGCTATTTTGGAAGACAGTGAAGCATGTGTTGAGATACCTCTGAGGCACATCTCAGTTCGGATTGTGGTACAGACGTACAGAGGGAGTGAAGCTTCAGGGCTTCACAAATACGGATTGGGCAGGGAGTCCATCAAACCAGAAGAGCACTTATGGAGGAATCTTCAACCTTGGTTCAGCTGCAATTTCCCGGTACAACAAGAAACAGAGATCAGTTGCACTTAGCTCAGCAAAGGCTGAATACATGGTTGCTAGTCAGAGGATGGATCCTACAGTGATCTACTGCGATAACCAGAGTTGCATCAAACTCTCTGAGAATCCAGTTTTTCATTACAGGTCTAAGCACATTGATATCTGGTATCACCATCTTTGAGACTGTGTGGTCAAGAGGATCATGTTGTTGTTGTATGTTTCAACCGAGGAATAGGATGCAGATATTTTGACAAAGGCATTGTCAAAATGCAAGTTTGAGTTCCATAGAGAGAGGATTGGGGTTACTGATAATCCCTTTCTTGTTGAGAGGGAGTGTTGAAAATAGCAACAAGAAATGCTAAAAATAGCACTGCTATAAATAGCATTTCGGGATACCTTCCTATTTTAGTTAGTCCCTAAACTAAAATAGAGAAGTAAAATTCGAATTTGATCTTAGCAATTGTTTGTAAAATAATTAATTAATTCACCATGAATTAATTAGTTGTAGAAAATCAAACATGAAGTCTATGTGAAGACATGCAACAATTTCTCCATTGATTGAGGAATTTATCCCTTAGTTAAGGAGATGAGCATGAGTTGTACTTTGAGTTGTAATTAGTTAGCTTAGTTATCTAAGTTAAGTCCAGCTAGATTAGTTCAAATAGTTTGCTGAACTAATTGTGAGTTCAATTAGTTAATGCATGCATGCATGTAACTGTTGCACTTCAGATAACTAAATATTCTCTCATAAATAACTCATGCATATCAATTTAGTGAGAGACCCAATTGAGATCAGGTGATGGGACAGTGTACTATCAGTTGCAGGAATATTCCTTGGAGGATATCTCTTACATGCAGAAGGAATTCATTCCTTGAGGATTGCGCAGTTACTTCTTCAGTTTAGTGAGTGTGTGATGAGGCCAATTCACACAGGTGGCATCACTGGACCCCAAGGAAAACCGTACAAGGAAATAGGGGGCTTTAAGGGCTGGAGGAAGACATATGTTGTGTCTATTCAGTCTGCGAGTTGTATTGTTCTATTGCAGAGAGAGCAGGATAGCTTGTGAGCTGATTCTTTTTGTAATATGAGCATATTTCCAATTGTATGATATTACAAATATTGGGGTTTTAGGCTGAGGCTTCCCCCAGGATATTCTTCTACATTCTTGTGTGATTGCTTTCTCATTCTTAGTTATATGTGTTCTTATTGATCTTTCTCATATTCGATTAAGCTTCCGCAAACTTTGTTGTAGAAGTAGATCTTGTATTTTGCTTTAGTATATTGCATAATCTGTTGATCTACAGTGGGGATTTCTACAACATGTCCACATCCTTACATGATCTAGCTCTAAACATTATGCTTGTATCTATCCATTCACCTTCTCTCGAGCTAACTTCTCCAACTTTTAAATCAACACCTTCCCTAAATATTTCCTCTAGGTTACTACTAGGTGCAATATTCAACCAATAGCTCACCTCTCCCTCAAATTTGTAAACCATGCAAACACAACAAGCTCATTCATATCCACAAATGCCAAACAATTTCCCTAACGACAAACCACTTGACTCTAAGCATAACCATAATTCTTGTTTTACATTAAAGATAACTCTATTTCAATAATTTCTACCCTTGATAACTCTATTTGTCCATTTGTAATAATAACCTCTTTTTTCTTACTAGCTCTTGTAACCCTTTCACAGCCTTACTATCATGCAGTAACTTCATACAGGTCTCCAATAAAGCTGTGAGCATAGAGGGGTCCATCTCCTATTCAGGCTTATCCTTGCTTCTTGAGGTGGAGGCCTCAGTGAAGCTCTTCTTAGCTTCCATGAAAGTTTCATGTGTGCACTCCAAATCAAACTCAACCTCTTTTTCCAGAGCTTTGTGAACCCATGTACTATATTTTGGATGTTTCCCCTTATCATCTCCTATCGCAATTCCACTTCTAAGTACTATATTTACATTTGGATCCTCTTTGCGTGGCTCAAACCTCATCATCTACAGATTTTGATTTGGCGGAGGTGGTAGCACCCCTTTGTCACTTATCCTCACTATCAGCGTAGGATAGTCTTCCATTTCATGATCAAACAACGTGCAATAATTTCATGATGGATGCATTGGATTAGTGCATTCGCAGGCATAATGTCTAGGTCCTCCGCAATTGTAGCAGATCAACTGCTCCCAACCTCTGCCAGATCCTCCTCCGCCTCAGCCTCATTGGCGCCCTTGAAATCTTGTCTGTGCCATCCCTATGCTCTGGTCAAGGGGTCGTGTTTTGGCATGAACCCTATAGGCGGGAGCTCTATCCATCATCAATTCATAACTCCTCCAATTATGCTCATCATGCCCTACCAACCTACAAATGTTGTAGAATAACTGTGGCGGTGTCTGTACAAACTACTACAACAAATGACAGTTATCTGTGGCATGATTTCCTGCTACCTGATATATAGCACACCACAATGCAGGCCCCACGCTAGGTCCTACTTGAGCTTCTAGCTTCAAAGGCATCGATCGTCCTCCTACAATATAGTTTGCAAAGACTGCGTAATGGTCCTTGGCATGTCCCCGACTCTTTCAATTCAAGCACCATACCTCCTCGCGCACCTCTAGTCGAACCGTCCTGTCCTGCTTCAGACTTTGCATATCAAGGCACATATTCTTCAACTACGTATGGATCCTTTGAAATCCTAGATTTGGATCTTGCATTAGAGTTTCATGTAGTCTCATGGCAATCTCCAAGGCCTTTGCCTGCATTTTTATCTTCTGTTGTGATAGTGCGAACCTTAAGTGTGGCAGGAGAGAAGCCATAAACCATTCATGATGCTATCCAGCTGTCAGATTCATGTTGGCTTCGCGGATTGTACACTTTAACCTCCGATCTAGTTCCCAAGGCATCTTGCCTAGTTGCATCGTGATCTCCTTGAATCCCACAATCAATTGCGCCTCAGATTTAGGCCTACCAAATTCTTTATTTAGTGTTGTCTGGATGTCTGCCACTCCAGCATTACGGTTGTCATTAGAGTACTTGATATACCAGGTTAGTGCGCGATCTTGCAGAGCACTAACCAATGTCGCCTTCTTTATATGATCATCTGTAACGCCTTGAGCTTCCCATATAGCTTTCACAACGAACTAGAATTGGTCTGGGTCCTCATTTCCCAAGCCTTTGAATAAGGGTAGCTTCATTGAGTTTTCCATACTGAACTGTAGTGGAGGTGGAGGTGGTACGGGTGAAGTTGGAGGTGATGGTGGTGAAGTTGGAGGTGGTGTTGGCGGAGGTGGTATTTGTGGGAATCCTTTTCTTATTAACTGAATACCACTTCGTGGAGAAACCTTCGCTATCCCTTCTTTGTCACCTTGTGGAGGTGAAATCAAGGGACTATACTCTGGACACTTTTTACCTTCATTCCTGTAAGTTTTTCTTCTTTGCATATTTTTGAACATCAAGGTAGTTTCATAACCCGTTTTTCACAAAATAGCATTTTAATCCAAGTATTCAAAGATTTTACATACTTACCTAGCAATCCTTTGAAAAAGCGTCACTTTGCCTCACTGTAGTTGGCTGAGATGTTGACCGCGAACTCAATTACAAATACTCCTATGACGCAATCGAGGCAATGATCGACAGCGCAGGCGATTTCTCCTCAGATGCTTTCAATTTTTGTATTAGCTCTGGGGTCCAAACAATAGGGCGGTCAAGTTTCCACCTTTCTTGGCTATCTGCTAGCTTCTCGATCCACTCATATAGCTCAAAAGGGAAGGAGCAGAAAAAGATCACATGGATCTCTGTATATAAGTATTTGTCCAACCACTGTTCCTTTGTCAGTCATTGGTTCTTGTTCTCCTACTCCGTGAATTCGTGGATATTTCTATCCAACCAACCTCGAATCTCCTTCTTAGTTGGATTCCAGTGATATGACATCACACATCTCTTATGCAAATCCCGGTCCCGAGAATGGGACCATTTTTTGGCTTGAAGGGGCCTGATCCAGGTTCAGCGTTAATTAGCCAAACAAATCCCTACACTAATAACCCTTTCGGCATTAGCCTACAGAGCACAAACCAAAGTCTCACCTGAAGCAGTATGGGGGGGTGATGGAACCAAGTTTCCGCACCCTAAGTTGGTTATGATGTCATTTGTTTCCCTCTATCCCTGCCTTCGCACAGGTTGCTTCGCTCTAGGGCTTGCAAGACGAGCCCTCTATTCTAGCCTTCAATACCTCTGTGAAAGGGTACGATTGACCTTCACATAGCCTTAGCCTGCTGCTCAAGTACTTTTGCGCTACTACGAAAGCGAGACGTACAGATTCCCCAATTAATCTAAGTGACTTTCTTATCTTATCAAACAATCGTAAACATATATTCGTAATTGCCTTCAGTTATTCAATGTAATTGCATTCATTCGCGCATCACATAAGCATAATAAAGGAAATTCATACATAACATGTCAAGATGCATCAATAGAACAAAAACACAGAAATTGCAGAATATCTCTCTTTATTAATATCTTCCAAGTGTTTACAAACTCCATCCACCCTGCACACACAGCTACAGGGGTATGTGCATTGAGCTGCGAACTTCTACCCTAGGCCTCTATGCACTCAGCCGTAGAGCCTCTACCTATGCTACAACCCAAGACTTAGACTTCTTGCTTCAAAGATATGACTCTCTTACATGATGTGTCTCTTGATGATTCTAACTACTTAGAGCTTAGCTCTTTTTATATGATTCCATGGTCCGCGAACCATGGATAGACCTCTTATAGCTGACTTTACTTTACAAAACTAAAGATGGGATAGCCTTTATGGCACATGACACCTTCGCGCTCCGTGACCACAAAATGTAGAGTCTTTACATTTTTATTACAAAATTTGACTCAAACATGGGCTTTTAGCCCCAAAACTGCCCTTGGGGGATCCTGCTCCCAACAGTTAATCTCAGATGGAAGGAGAGATAAAAGAAAAAATTGTCAATATTTTTAATAACATTAAGGAGTCCAACCTTGCATTGTAAAGTCTGATTCATTCAAATAGCAATAGATACAACCAAAATATAAGCAGTCTTCCATGGTTATTGATAGAGCAACAAAGCAAGCATGTTAAAGAGCTTATTGAAAAAATTAAGTTTCCAACTGGATTTTCTTCAAACATAAAGAATATAATATCAAAGAAAGATGAATTAGCTAGGGTAAAAACTAATGATTGGCATACGTTCATTAAGGTAATTATTTTGGTGTATAAATCTTTTATACATTGGTGAAACATCTTGTTAATCATTGTACTTTCTTCTACTAATTTGGGAAAAAACAATGATCAATCATTATTTTTGTTATAGTATGTTCTACATTTATGTCTATAAGAAAATTTTGAAAACAATATTAAACAAGTTATATATGATCTTGGAAAATACATGAGGTAAGAGCACTACTTCATATACCAAGTTGAGGAGATTGCAAAGTGTGGACATGTACACAGACGATCAATGTGGATGGTTGAGAGGCACTTCCAATCACTTAAGGCTTTGGTCAGACAAAGAGCATGTCATGAGGGTTATATGGTAGAGGGATATATGGTATATCAAACCATGTCTTATAATAAACTATATAGTGATGAAATAGGAAAAAGTATTAATGGATTAGAACACATTTGGTATGTCAACTCCATGGACGATTTTGAAGGGGAAAACCTATTCGTGAAAGGTAGAATGAGAAAAGTGAGATGTAAGTAGATAGTGGAGGTTTATAGCATGTTTGACTTATTTGATTTTATGTCTATCATATTGATGAGCACCAGTATTGTAGCAAGAATGTTGCAACTCTTGGGGATACCAACTTTACTTCATCAACCCGAGGTTCGTACAAAAATGGAGGTGACAGTTTTGTATACACAAATAGATGTAATGGGTCCACTCTTTGTCGCTGCTAAGTTGGGCAATAGACCACTAGAGTTTCTCAAACCAGCCCTCTATTGATTTAGAAGAAGTTTGATTATCAATTGATAAATGTGAATTTTACCCTAATTGAGAGGATTGAAATGCTACCTAGTACAGTAATGAAAGACTGAAATAGATGCCTAAAACACACAACTCATCTAGCTATTTTTCAAGATACCTTGCTTCAAAAAAATTATAATTTAACACATGTGGAACCCTAACTAACCTAAGCATGAAATATGATCTAATCAAACATGTAACTATTGTGCACATGACTAAGCATAACAACCTTTTTCTTTTTATCTTTTTGTGAAAACATGAATGATAATCCTTCTTGATTTCATGGCAGGTGGGATAGGTATGAAGAGAGATGGATGTGATGGGCTAGATGGATTGGTAGGCAGGAAGGGGTCTTCTCCTAGCTTTCGTGATGCATTTCTCACAAATCGGGCTCCAAACAAACCACTACAGGTCTTCCTACAGGATCTCTATAGGCTGTCCTAATTCACCTACAAGATCGCCTGTTTTCCTACAGGAATAGGCCGAAAGCATAAGGAGTAAATTGGACAGTGGTATGGAGCTTAGGGAAGGTAAGTGATGGAAGTAATAAGGCAAGGAGGTGTTTGGAACTCACTCAAAACTCAAACTGAAGCTCTATGATGGTTGAATTTGCTCAACAAGCATGGAAAGTTATCTTTGTGAAATGGTGACTCAGATTGAGAACTTAGTGCCCTTTGGCGATCATGGGTGGGTATGGTTTGGCTAAGGTTGATGATATGAGGTCTTCTTATGATATTTAAATTTCTGCAACATACACATCTTTGTTGGCATTTATCCATAAATCATTTCAAAACAAGAAGGATTACAACAATATAAGGAAAACAGAATTTGCATCATTTATTTGCCTAGTTCATGCATGGAAATGCTTGAAGCTTATTATGAAAGCACCATGAAATCTAACACAAAGCTTAAGAGATCAAAAATGAAAACTTCAACCTATCTTTTAAGACTGAAAAACGCTAACCTAATTAGCATAAAAACCCTAAATTTCATAAGAAATCAAAATTCTGTCTTTTTGGCTGAATGGGAGTTTTTCCTCAAACCATGGTTCCTAAAGTGAGGAATGATGTAAGATCCACTTGTTACCAACCTTTTTTGATATTTCCTTATCTCTTTAATGCTACTGTTAAATCTATGCACAAATGGAAGCAACTTAATCAAATTCATCAATACTTCCAATGTAACAATGCCAAATTGAATTCAACAAGTAATCTACAAACTAACCAAAGTATACAAGTACAGTAAGAGGAACCTCTCCTGATAGGGTTGGGCCCTAACCCAGGAGATTCAGCCCTCTAATTCAACTTAATGCCGGATCAAGGGAATTCTCATTTTCATTAACATCTCAAAAAATACATAACATCGTTTGGTCACAATCCTTCAACTCGAAAACGCTTAGCTATTTTGCACAAAAAATCTGAATCCTAATGAGGCTCTAGGCCTCTTTATTTATACAACTGAAGTTGCCAACAACTTCCTTAAATATAGGGAGGCTTGGCTCCGAATATTAAGATTAACTGGTTCTTAACTATCACTGACTCGGCTGCCAATGATCCTCATGACTCGACTGCGTGCAACTCTGAGTTGGTGTGATTTGATTGAGGGCTCTTTGAGTGAGTGAGTGTTGGGTCCCCATAATACTATTGATTACTCCATTACTATTGTAGTTGTACCCCTTATTAATATTGTTGTGCTCCTATTGTGCCCATATTGTTACTATTGTGCCCCATAGAAGCCCACTATTGTTATTATTGTGCCCTTACATTATTATTGTTATGTAGGCTCTGATTATGTTATGACCCCTTAGACTCCTATATATAGAAATGAGGTCTTTTCATTTGAATCATCTAAGAATTGTTCATTTGTGGAATGTAAAGGAGGTTTCCCCCTCTAAGAGGCTGAATTCTAAGGCATTGATCTATTTTTTCTATCTTTTCTTGAGCTGGTTTCATAACATTTGGTATCGGAGCTTTGGATTCTAGGGTTTTGCTGCTCCAAACAGGTCATCGAGGAATTTTCGCTATAAATTTTTTTCAGCGACGTTTCAAAATTTGAAAAACAAACCCATTTGAGAACACGTCGTGTTAAATCTCGGGTTCGAATTTCAGAGCCTTTTGCGCTATAATTGCGGAGATATGATCTGAGGAAGTTGGTCTTTTTGCAGACTCCTGAATTACATTCCAAACAAGTGACCTAGGGAAAATCGTCATAACTTTTTCTCTGAGCATTGGATTGAAATTTCATAAAAAGGTGCAGAAAGAGGACGGATTGTAGTTTCCTCTATATATTTTTCAGAGCAAGAGGTTGAAACAGTGACTCATGGAACGTCGTACAGGTTTGCTCTACTGAATTAGTCTATAATCAGGTCACTGTGGGAGATTTGGCATAACTCATCATTGGAGAATCCAATTGGGTTCAGACTGGTGGCATTGGAAAGAGGACACAGAAGGCTACTGCAGGTCGCAACTTTAGAACTGGATGATCTGAAATTACAGAGATACATCAGAGACAATATCGAGCTCCTACAAAGTGAAAAAAGGTGTGTATATCTTTTAAATGTTTGCTTAAGCTTGGTTTGAAAATTTATTTTGAAGGAATTCAAAGGGCATAGTGAAGCATTATTATCAATAATTGATGCCCAGAAGAAAGAAAATGGAAACACCTAGTAGGAGACCTGAAAGCTCTAGCATGACTCATGAAGAAGAGGAAGAAATGCAACATGATATATCAAAATTACGAGACCAAGTGCAACAAGTGTCACTTGCACAAAAAAGAACAGAATCTAAGATGGATTGTTTAAAGAAAGGTGTAGAAGCTAAGATGAATGACATGGAAGCTAAGATGGATTATTTGAAGATAGATTTGAAGACAGACATGGAAGAATTGAAGATAAATATGAATAAGTTGCTACAAGAAAGGGTCACTATGGGTGAAAGGGTAGTAAAGGAAACTCATGACGAGAACAAAAGAAATGTTAATCATGATTCCATAGACTCTAATGTTGGATATAAGACCCACCATATTCCAAAAATCGATATGAGGAATTTTGATGGCAAGGATCCCACAACATGGATATTACAGATGGAGCAATTTTTCGATCTCAATAATGTGCAAAACACACAAAAGGTATGTATGGCAACTTTATATTTGGAACCAA